>PVJN01015632.1:0-44002 GCA_004026805.1 Lasiurus borealis | reverse complement strand
CATAGCAGCACAATTTATAATAGCTACAATTTGGAAACAGCCTAGGTGCCTGTCAGCAGATGAGTGGATCAGAAAACTGTGGTACATCTACACAATGGAATTCTATGCTGCCATTAAAAAGAAGGAGTTCTCACCATTTGCAGCAACCTGGATGGAACTGGAGAGCCTTATGCTTAGTGAAATAAGCCAGTCAATGAGGGAGAAGCATCACATGATCTCACTCATTGGTGGATAAAAAAGAACATTATAAACTGATGAACAAACGGATAGATACAGAGGCAGTAAAGCTTCAAACAGACTGTGAAATTACAGCAGGAAGATTAAAGTTAGGTGAGGTAGATAAGAGATCAATAAAAGGACTTGTATGCATGCATATAAGCATAACCAATGAACATAGAGACTGGGGGGTTAGGGTATGCCTGGGAGGGAGGGGGGGCAATGGGGAGATATGTATAAAAATTTTAAAAATAAAGAAATAATTCACTAAAAGATTTTGGGACAAGGGGTGACATCTGATTTATATTTAAATTGATCTCTCTGACTACTGTGCTGAGAATAGACTGAATAAAGACAAGGGTAGAAGCAGAAAGACAAGTTGGAGAATTATTTCTGTAAACCATGTTACACATTATGGTGTTTGAGTCAGGTTTGAAGTGAAGTTTGGTGATTTGATGATGATCACGTGTAGATCATGAATGAATTTCATATAAGGCAAGGATTATCTCAAGTTTTCTGCCCTGACCATTTGGAAGATAGTAAGGCCAGTTACTGCTTTCCAAAAGAGAATATGAGAAGAACAATTCAGGATCAAAATCTAGAGATCAAAATTAAAACTATCTGCATTCAGAAGTAAGGTTTGGGCTAGAAATATAATTTTACTATTCATCAGAATATAGGTAGAATTTAATGCCATGAGATAGAATAAGAGTCTCCAAGAAGTGAATGTAGTTGAGAACATTTAACCTTTAGTAACCCATCTTTGAATGAACCCAAACTAGAAAATGATGGCTGGTGAGAGAAACAGAAAACATAAAGTGTGGTGTCCTAAGAGGAAGTATTCCAAATAGGAAGAAATTATTAAATGTGTGAATTTTATTGATAGGATAAAAACATGACTATGATGAATAGACAGGACTAGGTACTAAGTGAAGACATTAATGGAACACAAATTGAGCACCTGCTGAATAGTAAGTCCCCTATTATTACTATAAGAAGACCTAGCTAGGAAATACATCTCATTCCTGCTCTAAAACTTCTCAAAATTGAGAGCAAGAAATGGGCATCTTTAAAAAAAATGCATAGGGCAAAATGTGACTGAGACTAGTTGAAAATGAGAAATAAAGCTGTTACTCAACCTTGGAAACGGGTTGATTCAGGGAGGCTAAACTAAAAATATTGAATTATGGCTTACGATATGAGTGGAATTTAAACTGGCAGAAGTAGAAAGAATATAAGTTCTGTCATAGGATCAGTTTAAGCAAAAGCAGAGAGGGTTGAAATGCACAACATATTCATTGAACAGTGCGAATGAGGAACACAAAACATTCCCCCTTCTTCATTCTTGATTCATTCTCAATCCATTCTTTATTTTTGTTACAAGCTAACTTTGAGTTAATGGCAATAACCCAAGAAAAATGGAAATAGTAGCAGTCATCTGCAAGTAGCAATTTTCTATTAAGACTCAATGGACATGATGTGATCATAATAAAACCAAGGAACAGAACTCAACCACCATAAGAAATGAGGTGTTTTGTTTTGTTTTGTTTTGTTTTGTTTTTACAGTAGTATCATTTTTTTGTTTGTTTGTTTGTTTTTTGTTTTCTCAAATATTTTTGACCTGTGGTATGAGATCCACTGACTTAAAAATAAAACAAAACCTTGTCTTCTCAAGAATTGTTCAAATCAACCACAGCTGAAGGATAGAATCATCTACTGAAATGAGATTACCCATGAAGCTTCATGAAAAAAATGATCTCCTTCAGAGACTGGCTTTGCAAGATAACTCAAAGTGGATTGCTGCATCCATTCTGTTTCTTTTTGGTCTCTCCATGTCTTTCCTCTTATATGAAAATTATACTTAATTTTCTCTTAAAGTAGAAGATACCACCAAGAGTGTTAACCCCCTCAGAGAAGGCCCTGCTACCCTAAACAGCTAAAACCCTAACAATCATTGATTTGGCCATTGGATGTCATCATTGTTCTGTGGAACCTGCTGAGTGAGTTCTGAGGCAGGAACATTAGGGTTAAAGGCAATAATTTGTTTACTGCTTTGATGGAATGTTAGCATACCTCTCAGCTAAATGGTGTGGAAACAGTAACAAAATTCATTTTTATGAGGCAGATTTTAAGATATCTCATAATAACTTTTTTTAATAAAAAAGAAAGCTACATACCCTGAGACAGAAAATGTGAATTTAATAGACTCAGTCTTGAGATTAAGCCAGTTGCTAATGCAAATAGATCAAATAATCAAAGAATGTGGCTAGAGCTTTTATTATTTTACTAGAGGCCCAATGCACAAAAATCATGCAAGAGTAGGCCTTCCCCTGGTTGCTGGCACCAGCTTCCCTCTGGCACTTGAGACCTGGGCTTCCCTCCTCCAGCCATCCACAGGCACTTGGGACCTGGGCTGCTTCCCTGGACTCCAGCTTCATCAGGAAGGACATCTGGAAGACATTTGGTCTAATTAGCATATCACCCTTTTATTACCGTATTTTCCAGTGTATAAAACAACTGGGTGTATAAGACGACCCCAACTTTTCCAGTTCAAATACATAATTTGGGATATACTCACCCTATAAGACAACACCTGTTGTAGAAGATGATCCCCAATTTTTGAGAATATTTTCCTGGGTTAAAAAGTTGTCTTATACACCGGAAAATATGGTATTATAGATTCTTGGTGATTGACTTGATCTTGGATAAATGATAATCTTTCCTGCTACTTCCAGGAATATAATTCTGAAAGTTGAACAATTTTGGAAATGCAGGCACATCTAAAATGCTTTTTGTCTGTTCGTTTTTAGTTTACATAAAAGTATACTAGAAAAGAAGAATAAATATAAACATATAGGATGAATGAATAGTATATTTCCAGCAAAATTTTTAAGCAATGCATGGATATTGTTTTGAGCTATCAGAGAGTATTAATGTTTTCTAAAATGTATAGCTTTACATTATTTTAAAATTATATAAAATAATTCTTGATATATTTTTATTATAAAATATTTGTATCTAAACTAAAAATTAAAAGTCTCCCTTTAATCAGATACTACCATTAATCTCCTCCTCCCACTCACATACTCTACATCCTCCTCTTCATTTTAGAGGAGGACATTGTGAAATATCTGTGCCTTTTAGCACTTTTTCATATATTTTAATGTTTTTCTATACAATTTTAAGTCATTATTTAAAGCATTTGAAGATAGGTAAAAACATTAGATTGAATAGAGTTATAGCAGTGTAAAGGTAGCCAGTCTGTGTCGGTAGAGAGTAAATAGAAAAACAACATTAAGTCTACCCTCATTTCTTGTCTTGGTTACATAGGGTTGGAAGTAAGATTTAGAGTGTTATTAGACTTTATTCTACAAAGAAACATACAAGTCCTCCCTTCAGGTCTCTGAAGGTCTTTATAGGTACCAGGGACATACATAAATACACAGATTCAAGCTAATATTGACCTTTGGTTGGCCAGGAGGAGTTTACTTTGTCTTCATTAGGGAGTGAGAGCACATTAGTGGAGTAATACATTTTGATTTCTTTTCCTCACTTCCACTGTTATTAGATTTCTTTTTAATTGTTATTATACTTTTGTTAAGCTAACAGGCTTTAATGAAGACTAACTGTCTCTGATTCCTATTTTTTTCAGTAAATAAACCATTAGATTACACAAAAAGGTCAACAGGGACAGAAGTTACACAATTATGCTCTGCCTTGAACAGTATCTACTGCAAGAGATTAACTACATAACAAGGCTATGTCTGCTTAGAGAAATAATATAGTAATAATAATGTATAAACAAACATATATACAAATTATGAGTTTGAATATTCTCAAAGGAAAGAAAAACATTTTAAAACTTTTTTATGTAACATTAAAAAATGGAATGGATATATTAATTGTACATTTATAAACTTTAGCTTTGTTCAGTCATAGATTGTTATTTCTGCAAATTTTGTACAAGGAGAAAATGAGAAAGGCCTGGGGGAAATTGCTGAAGAGGAAAGTTAAATGGTATTGAGTTTATTCATTCTGAAAGAAGCAACTTGGAGAGCAAAGTAATAATGTTCTTCATACAAGTGGAGACTTCCCAAAGAGAGAGCAATAGCTGTTGGGAATGCAGTTTCCTCCAGCACAATCCTGCTGACCAGAAGGGCACTTAAAGGAAGAAAAGTACTTATTTTATAATTAACTAAGGGCAAGGGATACACTTTGAAATCTTGCTTGGAGACTCGCCATGAAAATTCTCAACTGTCAGCACTGATAACAGAACAAGTGGAAATACACTTTCACCTCAATATGAAAAATTCTAGTTATAGACCATGGTTTTAAAGTTTATCTGAGTAAGAAAGAAAGTTGTTACTGGGGAAGTTGCACAAGGACATGAAAAATTGGATGAATGCATCTGTCTAGGATGGTTTGGTAATAAGAATAGATTTTTTTTTCTTAAAGTACTATTATGACAATAACTCGATTCTAATATTATCTATATACACTGAGTGGCCAGATTACTATGATCTCTGAACGCATAATAATCTGGCCACTCAGTGTATACCCTGTATAATAAAAGGCTAATATGCAAATTGTCCCCTTGACTAGGAATTTGACCAGCAGGCAGGCCAGCCAACTGCCCATGTCCCCACCCCCTGGCCAGGCTGGCCAGAATATCCACCCATGCATTAATTTAAGCACCTGGTGTGTGTGTGTGTGTGTGTGTATATATATATATATATATATATATATATATATACATATATATATATACATATATATATATATACATATATATATATGTATATATGTATGTATATGTATATGTATATATATATGTATATGTATATGTATATATGTATATATATATTAGAGGCCAGGTGCCACTGAGTGGCCAGATTATTATTATGATCCTTGAATGTATAATAATAATCTGGCCACTCAGTGTATATAAAAGCCTAAGTGACCATTCAACCAGTAGCTATGATGTGCACTGATCACCAGGGGGAAGATACTCAACACATAGGCATGAAAACATGGAACATACTGATGAATCCCGAGGGAAAGGGGAAAAGGGGAGGGTAGGAAGATATTAATCAAATATCGTATATGCATACTAGAGATCTGATTCACAGATTCCTGCACTAGTGGGGTCCCTCGTTCTGGCCCTGCATCCTCTCACAATCCAGCACCCCTTGATGGGGGGTGTCAGATTGCCTGTTTCAGCCCATTCTGAGCAGATCAGGCCTAGGGACCCCACTGTGCATGAATCTGTGTACCAGGCCTCTAGTCTTAAACAACTAAAAAAGGAGTATAGTTAATTGTGGAAAGAAATAATTAAATATGGGTGAAGTGAGCTGAGGACTAATACCTGTTGAGTGTCTTCTCAGTATCTGTTTCATTATGATGCATTAAAATAAGTTTCACTTGTACACAGTTTACCAGCTGCCAAAGTCCCACCACATGGCTTTGACTGTGAACCTCCTGGCAACATATACTTGAACTGCAAATAAGAGTTGCCTGTCTTGGAGAAACCAAGATAGTGGCATAGGTGAGCACCTGAACTGCTGCCTCACACAATAATTTCAAAACTACAACTAAAAGATAGATCAGACATCATTCAGAACCACAGGAAAGTTGGATGAGTGGAAATTCTACAACTAGAAGGCAATAGAAGGGCTCACGAAGACTCAGAGGAGCTGTAAAAAACTGAGGTATGGAAACATGTGAGTGGAGAGAGCAGGTGGCATAGTGCCTGGCTGGCTTTCTCAGGCAAGAGGGAGGTGGAGACTCCCAACTGCACTGAATCCTTTATCCTACAGCACTCTACCCCAGTTCTGGGCAAGACTCATACCAGGGGAGTCTGGACTGTGAAAAGAAAGGAGTCCATAGAAATTTAGGGGAGCCACAAAGAGGCAGAGCTCTGGGGGCATACACACCACTGAGCACAGAAGATGGACTGCTAATTGTGCCACTGCCTTTCTCTAGTGCAGTGGTTCTCCACCTTTTTTAATGCTGTGACCTTTTAATACAGTTCCTCATGTTGTGGTGATCCCCAATCTTAAAATTATTTTTGTTGCTACTTCATAACTGTAATTTTGTTACTGTTAATGAATCATAATGTAAATATCTGTTTTTTGATGGTCTTAGGTGACCTTGCTAGCAGTTTTCACAAGTTGAGAGCATGCTGCTGTAGAGCCTAAGACCATCAGAAAACACAGATATTTACATTATGATTCATTAACAGTAGCAAAATTACAGTTATGAAGTAGCAAAGAAAATAATTTTATGATTGGGGTCACCACAACATGAGGAACTGTATTAAAAGGTCACAGCATTAAAAAAGGTTGAGAACTGCTGCTGTAGTGGGTGGGAGATAGAACCTACCAACTGTGCCACTTCTAACTGCACTGAACTCCAGTTTTGGGCAAAAACCTGGGGACCCAGACTCATACAGGTCCCGGAGCGCAGGGGAGCCAGAAAGGCAGCAGTCTAGAGGCACGTGCACATATGTGCACAGACACGGCTTCAGCAATTACCAAGAGACATTTGAGACCCAGGGGCCAAGTAGCGCAGAGCTGACTGGAAGCCAAGATGGTCCACTAACCCCTGAGACTCCACCCATCCAAGCTCAACAGAGAAGCTTTTGCGGTTTTGCAAGTCTTGTATCATAAGGCTGATTCCAACACAGAAGTTCTCCCAGTATAATGAAAATGTGGGGACAAAGAAACAGATCACAAACAAAAGAAATTAAAAGCAGCAAGAGAAAAACAGTTAATTACCTACAAGGGAGCACCTATACAACTGTCAGCTGATTTCTCAATAGAAACTATGTAGACCAGATGGAAGTAGCAAGAAATATTCAAAGTAATGTATAGTAAGAACCTACAACCAAGAATACTCTACCCAGCAAAACTATCATTCAGAATTGAAGGGCAGATAAAGAGCTTCACAGATAAGAAAAAGCTAAAGGAGTCCATCAACACCAAACCAGTATTATATGAAATGCTGGAAAGTACTCTTTAAGAAGAGGAAGAAAATGATAAATATAAAAATCATAAACAACAAATTCATATCTATCAACATATTTTTAGTGAACCTAAAAATCAAGTTAATTAAAAATCTGATGAACAGAATAAACTGGTGAGTATAATAGAACCAGGAGCATAGATAAGGAATAAACTGACAATTCTCAGGTGGAATGTGTGAAACTGGACAAAAATCATACACCTATGGATGAGGACAATGCGGGAAGAGGTAAGGATAGAGGGAGGGGTGGCAGTCCGGTGGAGGGGAGCTATGGAGGGGAAAAAAGAGAAACAAATGTAATCATCTGAACAATAAAGATTTAATAAAAAAATGAACTGATCTCCAACATCTAAAAAAAAAGAGTTGCCTGTCTCATAGTTTACTGGAAGTATCAATAAGGCTGACTACCTAAGCTCTCCTCCCTTGATAGAAGAATGAGGTACTAAGTGCCAAGAATGGTATATTGCATATGGTTATTCCCACTTTAAATATGGGAAAACTGAGATGAAATAAGTGAACTACACTGGGTTCACTAAGCAAATTTTACAGAAAGTTCAAAATAAACTGAAGGTGTTAGAAGGAATTGCAAAGCATTTTCCATTTTCTCAGCAACCAAAAAATTATCCTACAACTATTTGCCATTATAATAATATTTAGCATAATAATAAAAACACCCAGCAATTTAGGATTGATAAATTAGAGATGGCCCCATCCCACTATCCCAATAATATGTTTTATAGTTGAAGTAGCTTCAACATGAATATATATATATATATATATATATATATATATATATATATATATATATATTTAATACCTTGAGGTTAACTGTGCCAGCTCTAATCATAGGTTTCTAATCATAGATTTAGAATCAACTGTTACTGTTTTGTTGGTTAATGTGTTGTTTTTTTAAGATAAATTTTTATTGATTTTAGAATGGAAGGGAGAATGAGAGAGTGAGAGAAAGATAGAAACAACTAATGATGAGGGAGAATCATTGATCAGCGGCTTCATGCATGCCTCCCACTAGGGATTGAGCCTGCAACTGGCTGGTTAACATTTTAATAAAACATTAACAAACATATTTCCTGAAAAAAAATGTTATCTTTAATCATCTACTTTCACTGGTAAATATAACTAACTTTTACAGTTTTGCCCTGCTGGAACAAATGGCAAACCAACCATCAATAGCATCCTTTTTAAAGCACAGAAAAACAGAAAGGAAGAAGAATAAAAGGTGCTTGTTCTTTGTTAGATGTCTTAATTATATTTACTAAGTAATTTTTTTTGATGTTGAAAAAATAGTCCTGTGAGATCCCTAGAATTCATATGAAAAATAAGCACTATTTAGCAGAATTGAGGATGAATTTGCTAACCACTTTAAGAGTCTAATTTAACTAATTAATGATTTTTTGCAGCTACTTTTCCTTTCATCTACTACTCAATTTTAATTTTAAAACTTTTCTCCCAGAGATTCCCACTGATACTTGACAACCACTGTGACTCCAAACTTCTAGATCAATAGTGTTCAATTTGAGTTTCTCAAAGACCTGAAGTTTAATGAAAAATTCTCAGTTGCTGTATCAGGAGACAAGAGGGAGAACAAAAAGGAGGAGGATATCTAGATTATTTGGCCATAATGATAATAATCCATTTCTATGTGTTTTATAAATTTTGATGAAATTCAAATGTGAAAATTATAAACTAACATTTTTTTGTTGTTATTATTAATTTATTTTTTTTGTTTCTCATGGGACATACAATGTATATTACTTGATGAGGTAAAAAGAAGGAGCATTTAGTTGTTTACCCATTTGGGGAAAAAGAGAAAGGGACAGTTTTTTTCTAAGGCTTATATTGTATTGAAGGAAAGAGTCAAAATGGAGACTCCCTGAAGCAGAAAGAGTCTAAGACTAAGGAGCAAATTGTTGAAGACAGCTTTCAGCAATCATGTCCTAGAATTTGTCCCCCACAAAAGTCCAATATGAATAAGCCTTGGAATTATTTACACTACATTTAGTTTTAAAAGGACCAGAGTAAAGGGATACATTATGAATTGGGGTAGAGGAGCAGTTCTCAACCTGTGGGCCGCAACCCCTTTGGGGGTCGAGCGACCCTTTCACAGGGGTTGCCTAAGACCATAGGAAAATGCAGATATTTACATCACGATGCATAACAGTAGCAAAATTTCATGGTTGGGGGTCACCACCTCATGAGGAACTGTATGCAAGGTCGAGGCCTAAGGAAGGTTGTGAACCACTGGGGTAGAGGGACTGAAGAAAAGCATTTAAAAATATAAAGTCTGCATAGTAAAACAAAACATATCTAAAGGTATTGCTCAACAACAAACAAAGCCAAAACAACAAAACAACAAGAAAAAAAAAATAGAAAGAATTTACAGACTGGAAAGGCCAAGAGGCCAAAAACTATCTTAGTAAAAGAGGATTCTACAATCTCTCTATATAAAAGCCTAAACGACCATTAGACCAAACAACTGAACTACCTATCAACTAGTTGATATAACTCACAGGAGCTGCCCCTGGTGGTCAGTGTACTCCCACAGCCAACCTCCTGTGGCTCCTTCCTTCAAGCTCGTCAACCTCCAATGCCCTTTTCCCATATCCCCCTGTTCCCTCTGGTTGGCCAACCTCTCATGGCCCCTCTCCCCAGCTGGTCAGCCAACCTCCTGGGGTCCATCTCTGCAAGCCAGTTGCCCCCCCGCCCCCCCAATAGGCTTCAAACACCAGCCAGGCGGAGGGACCCCACCCATACACAAATTCGTGCACTGGGCCTCTAGTTAGATTATAAAAGGGAATAGATAATTGTTTACAGAGAAGAACATTAGAAGAAAATTCAGGTGAGGGGCTGAAGCATGCTCTCTCCTTAACATACTGGAGATTTCCTTCATATTATGGGGAGCTGTTGGGAAGAATGACATGATTTTAGAACTCATGAGCAGTGATTTGTGCCCTTCCCAGAAAAGCAGGAAGCAATGACCCAGCCCCAAGAAGTTGCCAAGTCACTACAATCATGACAGTGCTTATTTATCTTGCTTTAAATTGTTTCTAATGTTTGTTCTGGTGTCCTATATTTGGTGACACTTGTCAAACAAAAATTGTAATAGGCAAGTTAAACAGGCAAGGAAGACTGTATTCAAGAAGCTTGCAATAATAAAGATTAAAGTAACTCCTCTGAAATAAAAAGTGGGAGAGATTTTAAATGCTAGTGGAAAAATACTGGAAGATGTTATCCAGGGAGGTTAGTCAATATGATTAGGCCATCTGTGTTGGATAATTGGTAATGATCTAAGTTAGACTCACACCCCCTACAGAGAATGGGAGATAAGGATTCTATCTCTCATTGGATGATAGTTTCAAAGGGTTGACTTCCAGGCCTTTTGAAAAAGACCAGGAAGGAGAGTCAGGAGTGGAATCAACCCACTATCTCAGAATTTCAGTGCAATACCCTAGAGAAAAGGGGTGAGTGGCTTACTGTGGCCAACACAACTCTATGAAATTGGGAAATGGCATTCAACCCTAAAACTTCTCCAGCAGGAGGTAAGGAGAGAAATGAAACATACTAGCACACATCCATTAGCAAGTTTCAGGAAACTATGTACCAGCGTGAATTGGGGAAGTTCTTTCCTTATTGAAGCCAGTCCATAAAAACTCAGAAATGTGATCGTTTCTTCAATGCACAGGAACCAACACAAAGCATGCAGGAACACAAAGAACTGGGAAGTAGGACAGTCAAAGGAACATAATAAATGATACTAAAAATGGAGACCTGTGAATTACCTGGCAAAGAATTCAAAATAATTGTTTTAATATTAGCAAGGTACAAGAGAACACAAACAATGAAATGAAACCGAGAAGGCAAAACACAATCCAGTCAAATTTATCCAAGATGCAAAGATGGTTCAATGTATACAAACCAATTAATACAATACACAACATTAACGGAGTAGAGACTAAAAAGTACATTGATTATCTCATTTTTTCCAAACAATGCATTTGATGAAATCAAATAGCCTCTTGAGTCAGACACCTTCAAAATGCTAGGTTTAGAAGAAATGTATCTCAACATGATAAAGGCCATATATAACAAGCCCATGTTTAACATCAAACTTAATGATGAAATATTGATTTTTTAAGGTCAGAGATAAGACAGGAATGTCTACTTTCCCCTCTTTTCTTCAGTATAGAATTAGGAGTTTTAGCTAGAGCAATCGGCTAAATAAATAAATATATCCAATTTGAGAAAAGTAAAGTTATTTGCAGATGACAGGATCTTATATAAGTAGAAAACACCAAAGACTCCACAAAACTGTTATATCTAGCCCATGAATTCAGTACAGAATAGATAACATACAAAAATTGATTGGATTCCTATACACTCACAATTAACTATCTGAAAAAAGAAATTTAAAAATAATCTAATTTATAACAGCATCAGAAAATACATAGGAATGAATTTTTTAATACTTAGGAGCTGAAAAATCCGCACACTAAAGCCATAAGGCATTGCTGAAAGAAATTGTAAGTGACACACACACACAAAAATGGTAAATATAACCCATGTTCATGATGTCCCTGACTCTTCAAAATGTTTTGTAGAAGCAGAGAATCTTTACAATGAGTAATAATAATAACAATAGCATATTATATGCCTGTCACTGAGCCAAGCAGTTTTGTATAAATAAGATTATTTAATAATAACAGTCATGATAGAAGTGTTTTATTTTAAATTTCAATGTGTCTATGAAAAACTAAAACTGAACCAGAGTAATGATCCTAACTAATAAAAGCTAAAATAGAGCCCATAAAGGCAATAAACCTCAGTAGCAATAGAGGATTATAATTTTTAAAAGACTCTCCTCCAAGATGAACTCTAAATGTTTTAAGTTTTTTTTCCAAATCAATCAGACAATCTGCTTATATTAAAGGCCCAGAACTGAGCTTAATTCCACAGAGAAAGTATTTGCAAATCACATAGTATTTGAATATATGTATCCAAGATATAAAAATAAATATTATCATTAAACTATAAGAAAACAAACTCAACAAATATATGAGCAAAAGCTATGACAGATACCTAAATTTTAGGCTACATTGATGGGAAATGATCATATGAAATGATATGCAACAGTTTTTACTATGGATATTCAAATTAAAGCAACAATTAATACAACAACAAACCTAATAGAAACTTAAAATTCAAAACCTTGACAATACCAATTGCTGACTAGGATTCAGAACAACCAGAATGCTCATTAATTACTAGCGGAAAAGAAAACAAGAATTGACACTTTGAAAGTCATTTTGGCAATTATTACAAAATAAGCAGTCTTGCTATATGATTAAGCCTTTTTACTCTTAGGCATTTATTCATCAGAATAGAAAATTTATCTGCACAAAAATCTACACTTAAGTACTCATCACACCTTTGTTCATGCTCGCCAAACTATAAGAGCAATAATAATGGTATTTTTTTCACTGCACATTTCTCCTTTTTATACTGATCTGGAAAAAAGATTTAGTAGTTATACCCACAATGCCTAGCCCAAGTGGCAGGGCCAAGCACCTGGAACGTGATTCAGAAATCAGACATGGTGAAAGTCACACCTGGACATGATTAGGAGATATTTCAGGGCCATAAAACAGTAAGGCAGGGGAGGGATTCTAAAACACAAACCAGGAGGAACTCCTACATCTTACAAGTGAAGGGACTTGTTTTACATTGGTGTGAGGAATAGCTTATTTTGTGATGACTACAGGTGGGAAACTCCAACTGATACTAGAAACCCCAGAAAGGTTTTTGTTTTGTATTATGTTATAGAAAGCAAATGCAACATGCCCTGGTTGGGTATGTTGGTTAGAGCATCATCCCAATACACCAAGTTTGTGGATTAGATTCCTAACCAGGGAACGTATAAAAATCAATGGATGAATTCATAAATAACTGGAAAGGCAAACTGATTTTTCTCTCTCTAATAATCAATACAAATTTAAAAAATAAAGTAAAGGCAACACATAAACTTTCAAAGGTATCCCATTTTCTGGAGCTAGCGTTTGTGGGGTCAGAGAGGAAATGTCTGTTTGAATCATCATTCATCTATCTTCCACTGTAATGACTAGAGCCTATCCCTAGCTCCCCAGCCAGTCACCTGACTACAGAATACCACAGGACTGGTTCCTGGAATCACAAATAGGTTCTCTTGCCTCTCCTCATTGGTCGCACTTTAGCATTGCTCTTCCCTCTCTCCCTACTCAAGCAGGTCCTTAGCAATAAAAAAAAAAAACAAAAAAAAAACACCAGCAAAAACCTGTTACTACATCTGAAGCCCCTTGGATAAGAGTCTTCCCTCTCTTGGGTAGGAGTATTTCCTTGGCTTGGACTGAGAACCCATGCCCATAGATGCCATTCTGAACAAACTGCAGATCCTGAAGAACAAGATGAGTTTCCATGCAGCAATTGCTTGGGCTCTTTTTGAGGCCACTGCTGTATTTTGTGAGGCCAAAGGGAGGCTGTGGTCACTATCCTCCAAGAGGCTGTGGTCAATAAATGTCCTTTGCTTCTCATTTGTGTATATTTGTCATCATTATAACATAAGCTCTCAAAATTAATGCCTATGAAAACTTAAGCATATTCAATAATTTTCGATCTGGGTCAATTTTCCCTTAGGCAGAAATATTCTGTGGTCGAAATGTTGAGGCTAATAGCAAATGTTGTGAAGTCACATACTTTAATAAAATGACACTTACTAAGAGAATAAAAGAATGGTTACACATGAAGAATATATTCACCTGCAAAATTCTACAGAGTTTTGTTAACAATAGTCTAAAGGAAGAAATTCTTCTGATCTGGCAAGGAATAAATAATATAAAGTTGCTATGAGTTGGAAACATGAAGTTTGCTATGAAAAACTGCAGAAGGGATCTTGTATTTATTTACTCCTATGTTGGAATTTCCACAAATTGTGATTTATACATAAAAAGTTCCCAAGGGGACTTCTAAGGAATTATTCATAGACTTATAATCTGCTCCCTTTATGAGATTTGGTAACATCAAGCTGCAATGAGCCCCAGAAGTGAAAGAAAAGAAACCAAACACCCTTTGAGTGGGGTTCGCCCTAATTGTGGGTAAGAGAAGCCTGCTACTATCAACAATTTTCTTGGTGTGTTTCACAAAAATATATTCTACATATAATATTATTGAGTATTCCAGGACATTTGAGAACAGTGATACATTAACTCCTTGACAAAACTTTGTTTAATCTGTCTCATCTTTCTCAAATATTAAGATTCATAAATATCACCTGATATCACTCATTTGTGGAATATAAAGACCAACATAAATTGATGAACAAAAATATATCCAGAGACAGAGAAGTATCGAACAGAGCATCAAACCTCAGAGGGAAGACAGGGAAGGGCGGGGGAAGGGAGAAAGATCAACCAAAGGACTTATATTTATGTATATAAGCCTAACCAATGGACACAGACACTAGGAGGTTGAGGGCATGAGTGGGGAGGTAGGGGGGACAACAGGAGGATAAGGACACATATGTAATACCTTAATCAATACAGAAAAAATAAATTAAAAAAAGATTCAGAGCAACGAGAAAATATTTTTAAATATCCATAAAATGCTTTTAAAAATGCCTTACATATGAATAGTTATAAAACTGTATATTATAGATCACTTTTATATACAGAGTTGATTAATTATTACAATATCATCCAATGAAGTGATTCATACTATAATTTATACTTTTCAGTACAAGAAGCTAAATGGGACTCTTACCCTTACTTCTGTTGAGAAAAAAAGTGTATCTAGCATTCTGTCAGGCACAATCATTCTTACCTGGCCTCTACAGAGTAGTAACAATCGATGCCTTTGAGAAACCCTGAAGCAACTGACACAAGTGGGTTAGTTATCAACATAGCAGAGAGCAAACAGTGTTTAAGGTGATGTCAATGTCTTTCATTCTCCCTTAAGTCTTTAAACTGGGCACTCAATACATGATGAAAATCCAATATTTGAATAAGCAGAAAACTCTAATTTCCCTGACCCTGCCGCCCCCTCTCCAACAAAACAGTTAAGAGAGTGCTGATTGCATTATTGAAAATGTCTTTTGACAAAAGCTTTAAGAATTGTTTTTAATGGACCATCCTTTGATGTAGAATCCAAATTATACTACTGAGGTATTTATTATATTTCTCAGCTTGGTAAATATGTTTGGGGGCTATAGGGGAGGAAGTATAAAATTTCATGACCAAATAAATAGCTTCCATATCTTACTGGCAGAAGCCCAGTGAGTAAATCACAGAGCATATGCTCCGTGCAATTTTATTTTTAGTGTTGAAACTTCAAGAAATATAATCATTGAATGGCTTCCCTGGACCTCAGTGCTGGAACAGGATATAAATACAGAGTAGCATGAAAGCACTATCAGTGAAACGAGGAAAACTTGTTTTGAATGTTTCTGTGTCATTTCACACAACATAAAATAAGAACAGCAGAATTCTGCATCCTTTTACAAATCATTGACTCTATGCCCCTAAACTTCTCTGATGCCAATGTTTAAAAAAAAACAGCAAACACTATCCCCCATATTTATTATATAACAATTAAATAATAATCACACTTCACAATTTTGTGCTATTGTAATTTTGACATCTGAAATGTTTATCCAAGTAACTGAGTTTCAATCCTGAAATGTTTAAGTAAAACATATATTTGTTTATATCCTGGTTTGTTCTTGATTCTTAATTTAATGTAAATTAATTGTGTGACATTGGTAAGTTACTTATCTACTTTACATATGCCTTCACCACCAAGTCTTGTTTCATAAAAAGCCAAGCTAGCATTGCTGCAAGGTTAAGAACATGAGTTTGAGACCTTTCCCTGGCTCATGTCCATAATCTCATTCACAGGGTATTTTAGAACTTGATGTATCTTGTTTTCCCTGCCTCCTACTTGAGAGAAAGAATTAATGTTACCTACAAATGTCCATGCATAATCTCATCTTTTATCATTTCTCGAAGACCACAACATTTCAAAGTGAGATTTGAATGACCAAATTCAGGTTCTGTAGGGTATAATTTGGGGGAAATGCTGTATTAACAATATGGAAGGGACACTTAAAAACGCACACACACACACACAAAAAAAAAACTATGGGGTTGCTCAGGCTCTTTAATATTCTATGCTACATCTTGAATCAGAGAGTACAGAGGAGAAATTTCCCTCCAAATCATTTAAATGTCTATATTTTTCAAGTAGCATATTTTAGGACTAGTGTTCCATAGAACATGTTTGGGAAATATGCTTGGTGTCAGTGGTTCTAAATCTTAGCTGCTTATTAGAATCACTTTAGTAATTCTAAAATCAGTGATCCTATTTCCACTCCCACAAGTTCTGATGTAGTTGGGCAGAAGTGTGACTAGAGTATTAGAATTTTAAAAATCTTTGCCATTTATTCTCTCATGTACCAAAGCATTAAGATGGCAGTGCATGCTTATCTCTCCCTCCTTCATGCTCCATTTCCTGCCAGCGATTATATGATGAAGTAGGTCTATAATATTCAGTATCATCAACTACAATATCTCAGCAGACATAGTTATTGTCACCAGTGGTCAATCAAATTTTAAATGTTGGGAGATAGTAAGATGCCTCCTGCTTTGATTATTGAGTCAAGCTTCATTCTACAATTTAACTTGATCAGTTGGCCTTGTTCTTCCAGAACTATTGGTGTTTTTGCATGACAAGTTAGTACAACTAACACATTGAAACCCAATTTATATAAATTCCAGGTATAGTTTATTAGGTCTATTCTTTATAATAGTTATAATCCAAAGGAAAAAGAAATGAATATCAGGCAGACTCCTCTGGCCACTGCATAATAAATATTCAGGGATTGGCAAGAAATCCTATGAATAGGCACCAACATTGAGTTAGGTTTAATTAATTTATTGTGTGGAGAATCAGGTTTCAGGCACAGCAGCTATAACTGGATTTAGCAATCCTGAACCAAACAAGAATAAAATGAACATTTAGTAGCTTTTATATTGTGAACACAGATGTGATATTGTTAGGAAATTTTTTTTGGTTAATTTCCAGGTAAGGCTTACCTGAAAGCAAGCAGAACATTACTATATAGGCTTGGGCTTATTAAGCATAGTTGTCTGGAGAGAATTGTTTGTATTTTTTTTTACTCTCCCCTTTTATTATCCTCTCAACAGCAGGCAGAAAATTATTCTCATCACATGTTACACAGTCTAATTTTTATTCTGTTTATTTCATAAGCTTGTAGTTGTTTAATTTAGAGATCTAGACTACAGGTTAATTATGCTAAATAGTAAATTTAATTAATAAGCAGATAAAAAGAATTGGCATCCTTCTTATATGAAAACATATTTTCTTAATGTAGAGGAAAAATTCATGTAATTCTACAAAAATAAAATCTTGGAAAAAAATTTAAAATATGTAAACCCCAAACCTTCTAGGTAACAAGTTTGTTCAGTGAAGGGTGAATCTAATAGGTTGCGGGCTTCTGCCATCCAAACAAACAAACAAAAAAAAACTGAAAAAGGAAAGAAAAGTCAAGATACATGGTTTGCCCGATAGAAGGAAATAATTTTATCCTCAATAATGATTGAGATTTCAGAGACCAGGTTATCTGTCTCTCTATCTGTATATTTATCTATTATAGGTCAAATGATAAACCAGTCAGTCTAGCATCTATTTATAGGAAGGTAAAAGCATGTCTACTTTATAGATAGGACTAAGAAGATTAGGATTGAGCTGATATTGGTTAGGAGAGTCACTAGAGCTCAAAACAAATAAAAGTAAAATAAAAAGAGGATCTCTGATGACAAACTGATTAATGCCCTCAGAAGATCCGAGACCCCAAATAATATAGAGAAGTGTCCTCTTTAAGTTATTAATCAGAAATCAATTATAAGAGCAACTAAGAAACAGCTCCTTGATGATTAAATTAGTTTCAAGATGACTCAACATTTGGACACATTTGAATGAAAAAATACCTGGGAAATCAATGTGTAATATTTTTATAATTATTAAACATGTTTTAAAGTAATAAAGTTATTATGAGTGTATCGTCTGAGAAATTTAAGCATATTCTAAATAAAGGCATAGGAACATGGAAAAAAATCAAGCATTTGTGAAAGAGAAAGTGATCAAAATTTACTTGAATGTTGTATACTTTTGAAGAATTCAAAGCTCATTGTTTTATGTCTAACTACAAGAGACTCTGCAAGACAGAATCTGGAGAACAAAGTAGCAGGCAAAGGGTAGAACCGAAAGCAAAATAAAAGAGGACCTACCAGTGCAGTGAAAAGTGCAAGAAAAGCTGGGAAAGGACCAAAATGAGTAGCTTAAAATCATATACATATAACTAGACATACAATAAACAGAGCAAGAGAATTAAATGAAATATAAGAATTATAGTTAAGTGTTTGAGGAAACGATATACAGTATAAAGTGTTTTTTAGATAAAAAAATGAATAGCTGAAGAAGAGCAAAATTTTATAGATGACATGTCACAGATGATTTGTTTTCTAGTGGCAAACATTAAGGCAACCAGTTGTTTCAATTCAGCAATTTGTTGTGGAGATCCTCCATTTGGGACCATAATAACCTACTCATTTAAAAATCACAGAGGATGCACAAACCAGTGTGCTTAGTTTGTTGAATGTTGTCCTGTTCACTGAGAGGTGGAAGGTTCAACATATGTCAGAGGTTGATCCATGTTTCTTTCTCTACCTCTCCTTTCCTCTAAAATCAATAATAAAATATCTAAATGTTTCAAAACATAATCTGAGACAGTGTACATAACAATATACTCATGATTTTATTCTTTTTAAAATATATATTTTATTGATTTTTTTACAGAGAGGAAGGGAGAGAGATAGTTAGAAATATTGATGAAGAAAACATAGATCAGCTATCTCCTGCACAGCAACCCTCCGTGCCCCCCCGTCCTGGGGATGTGCCCACAACAAAGGTACATGCCAGAATCAAACCCAGAACCCTTCAGTCCTCAGTCCAACATTCTATCCAGTGAGCCAAACTGGTTTCGGTTCATGATTTTATTCTTATATAAATAGAATAAAATAGCTAACCATGAAACTATTATCCATAATTTGGGAGGAGAAAACTTTTTTACAATGGAATTTTAATTTAATAAGTACAGGATGTCAGAAATAGAAAAGTGTTTTGTTTTGTTTTTGCAAAATGGTACAAGTATGTATTGTTTCAAATTCAAGAATCTAACTATATTTTAAAATTAGTAAGCAAAACATGATGATAAACAGGATATTTGCAAAATATAGACCTGGATTATGCATCATAAGATTGGTAATTAGACTATATTAGTATAACTCTCTAAGATCTACTCCATTCCTGGAACTTTATAAGCCTATAATTCTGTAATACTTTAAAAAGGAATTACATAAGAAAGGAAAGTTAACTTTTTTGGCACATTGCCCAAAGTTCCTAATTAATCATTTTGCCAGTATAAATGCACTGCTTAATTGCTCAGAAATCAAATTACATTAAAACTACTAAAAGCAATTGAAAATTGGCACAAATATCATTAACAGATGAAGTATCATTTAAATTAAATGCTTCATTTATTTCATTATTTTAAAGCCATCACATGAGTTTAGAGTAAATGAGCACACAACTTAGGACAATATACTCTTGGCAAACAAATTGGGTCTTCTAGGGACAAGATCTGAGTGCACTCATTATGGAACAAAGAAGAGCAGCCTCCAATTTGGCTATACCTTAATGTGCTTTACCATGTTGACAAAGAAGGCTATCTGAGCTTTTGCAAATTGAGGAAAGTGAGGTGGACACATTTTCATGCTGAGACAAAATGCAAGCTCAAATTCATTCAATGAATAGAATTTATGAAATCATGCTTAGATTCCCTTGAAAGGACATATATCAGTCTTTTTCAGGAAAAACACATTATAGAGAAATGGAGTATGGAAAAATATGGAGGTACTTTTGAATCAAATCTGTATAAATCTGTAGACTATATCTTAGAGAAGAAAAATAGAAAATAAGTGACTTGCTTAAAGTCATAGCAAGGAAATGACAGGAGATCACATTATTCTTTCTTAGGGCTTCATTTATTTATGACTTTTTCTCTTCTGCTGAATGCTTGTTACTAAAAGGATGTTGTGTAGCCCATAGAGCCAAACCTTTGTGGTTTTCTGCATATGAGTGTTTTGTGTGTATATGGGTGGGAAGAAAGTGAATGTTATTAATTGGAAATATTAGGTGGAGGTGGCATAGATAATAAGCTAATGGATAGATAAAAAGATCAGAGTTTGACCTTTAAAATAAGGTTAGTGTTTGTTATAGTTCAGCTTTTAGTTTCCCTCTCTTTCAGCAACATATCACACTAGAAATGTAATCGAGAGAGAACTTCATTAGATCCTCTAACTGAATCTGAGTTAAATTCCCTTGGACATGTAACTACTTCAACTCTGGGGCCATTTTATAAATTCCTATGCACTTCAAGAGCAACTAGGTAACTGTGACTTAAGATGTAATTTTCTGAAGCTTTGAGGTTTGAACTTTGTCCAGTGGTGGTCCTGGAACTAACAAGCCTGGAGTCCAGCAAAATTCCATATAACAAGGGTAAGAGGACCTCTAAACCCTTGTAAAGATTGAGACGATTCCAGCATTCCTCTTTGGTTTCCATCTTCTCCTTCTTAGACTTAAAAAATTGAACTAATGTAAAACCAGAGCTATCTCAGCCATAAGGAGAATAGCATTCATCAGGGTTTCCAGTTGACAATTCATAGAGGCCCGTTATTTTATGCACAGGGAGCCCAGGCCATGAGTTTGTGCACCTTGAAAAGAACTGTGGGCAGCAAGGCTGTGATGGGCACAGAATCAGGATCAGGTCTTGGCCCATCCTCTGGTCCCCTTCCGGCCCCTCCCACCGCAGCTGCAGGTCTCCTGTCTGTTGGCAGCCACTGTTCTTACTCCCTAATAGTGCTGAGCAATGGGGGCCAGTGCCGGGGGCCAGAAGTGGGTGTGAGGGTGGCTGGCACCAGCAGCAGGCATAAGCACTGGGTGAGACCACAGAGCTCAGGAGCAAAGAATTTGCTCTCAGTAAACACCAGAGTCTCACCCCGATGACAGTGACTGGTGCCCCGCCTAGATGTGTTGCACCCGCTCCCCTGCTCCACCATCCCACTGCAGCCAAAGCCCGCCATGTTCTGCACTCATCCCCTGGTGGTCAGGGCATGTCAGAGCTACCAGCTGTCAGTTGTTCCCCTGTTTGGTCTATCTGCATATTAGCCTTTTATTATATAGGATTATAGTTCTT
The DNA here is from genome assembly GCA_004026805.1 of Lasiurus borealis. Lineage (NCBI taxonomy): Eukaryota > Metazoa > Chordata > Mammalia > Chiroptera > Vespertilionidae > Lasiurus > Lasiurus borealis. Next base: position 22,386 of record PVJN01015632.1, on the reverse strand, counting down.
CTCAAAGTCTTATATCTTTGCATATGTGCACATTATATTTTCAGGTAATGCTTTCACATTAATATTTCCTCCATGTACAGTTGACTACATTAAATTGTTTTGAGAAATTACTTTAACTGTCACTGGAATATTCAATAATTTATCTCTTTCCATCCACAAACACTCATATACTAGCTACTTAAGTTTTCTAATGAATGTGTTTGTCTGTTTAACTGCAAGAAAGACATGTTTTCCCCATTTAATTAATCAGGAGCTCCATTTCAAGGGGCTGAATTGTAACATCACGAGCTTTAATAAATTATAAATCTTTCAATGGTTAAAGGCAACATTTCCTAGGCTTAATATAATGGAATTGGGCTAATTTACTCAGAACTCCACGTGCTATGACTGAGATATGCTTGCCTCCAGGCAAGGGGCATGAATTACTCAAGACAGTTCTTATAGAGAAAGTACAAGGTAGAATTAGAAATCTCTTTCAAAGTTTCTATTTCTACATAATGTTTTTGCTCACTAATATAAATTGTTATAGAGGAATAAATATTGGATTTGAGTTCTCAGATGATAAAATAATATACACTGAAGCAATAGAGAAGTCAATGCCATTGATGAAGTTAATTACATTCTGGGAGACGGATATTTGGTTAATATATTTTCTTTAAAAATTCCATTTTTCCCTTTCACAGAAATAGGGTAAGTCAGCACTGAACCTGGAGTACCGATCATCTCAAAGTTGTAGTATGATGCCAAAAAAATTCACTCGATTTGAGTTTAAATCTTCCTCACAATCTTTGAAGCAACTGGTACTTTTATGTCAAAATCAACTCCCATATACTGTAACTTAATTGGAATACTTAGCTCTCAAAACATTAACTGCTACAAAGACTATTTGAATGGATAATTTAATATTCATATTTCTAACTAGTCACATGGAAACTTGAAAAGAATGACTTGAATCAACTATATAGCTCTACTTCTATTTTTAATTATTATATTTAAAAATAAATTTATTGAATTTTATTGGGGTGACACTGGTTATCAAAATTATACAGGTTTCAGTTGCACAATTTCAAACACATCATCTGTGCACTGTATTGTGTATTCACCACCCCAAGTCAAGTCTCCTTTCATCACTATTTACTCATCCTATACTCTCCTCTACATACTCCCCACTCCACCCTCATCATATCCATGTCCATGTCCATGACCATGAGGTTTTTCTCTTTCTTTGCTCCATCCCTTCACCCCCTCCATCCAGCCCTTCAACCTCCTCACTCCCTGACAGTTGCCAGCCTGCTCTTTATAAGTCTATCTCTCTTTTACTTGTTCGTTTATTCTGTTCATTAGATTCCACATATGAGTGAAATCATATAATATTTGTCTTTTCTGACTGGCTTATGTCACTGAGCATAAATCTCTCCAGGTCCATCCATGCTGTAACAAGGGGTAAGATCTTCTTCTATTTTATGTCTCAGAAGTATTCCATTATGTAAATGCACCACAATTTTTGTATCTACTGGTCTACTGATGGACACTTGGGCTGCTTCCAAATCTTGGCTATTGTAAATAAGACTGCAATGAAGATAGGGCTGCATATCTTCTTTTGAATTAGTGTATCAGGTTTCTTCAGATAAACTTCTAGAAACTGGAAATGCTGAGTCATAAAGTAGTTCCATTTTTAAATTTTTGAGTTAACTCCATGCTGTTTTCCACAGTGGCTGCACCAGTCTGCACTCCCATCTAACAGTGCACAAGGGTTCCCTTTTCTCCACATCCTCACCAACACTAGTTGTTTGTTTATGTATCAATGATAATCATTCTGACAGGTGTGAGGTGATATCTCATTGTGTTTTTAACTAGCATTTCTCTGTTGACTAGTGGCTTTGAAGATATTTTCATGTCTACTGGCCACGTGTATGTCCTCTCTGGAGAAATATCTATTCAGGTCCTTTGCCCATTTTTTAACTAGATTGTTTGCTTTTTTTGGTATTGTGTTTTAAAAGTTACTTATAAATTTTGGACATTAACTTTCCATCAGATGTACCATTGGCAGATATGTTCTCCCATTCAGTGGGTTTTTGGTTTTGTTGATGTTTTTCTTTGCTGTGCAAATACTTTTCATTTGATGAAGTCTGTATTTTGTTTGTTTTGTTTTTGTTCGTGCTCCCACTACATTTAAGCATGATGAGGCTGTTTACTTTGCAGAGGCAGAGAGGTAGAGCATGTGTATTCATGGGCTTGAAGGTATTTATTCATTCAGTAGAAAATATTTTCAGTAAAGTCAAATTGTATGGTGAATAAAAGGTATCAAAGATGACATCAGCTAGTTCAAATCAGCTATGCCACATGTGACCTAAGCTATATCCCTTCCAGTTCTCTTGGTTTTTCTCACAGCAAAACATGGATCCAGGGCTGTATACATAAGAGCTGTTCTTACTGTGATTTTAAGCAACAGAAAAAAGAACAGTGCTAGGATGACATATTATCATGTGATTCTTGAAACTATGGAGCTTAAGTTCCATATAGCACAAATTGACCTTTAAGTGAATGTTTTGTTTTGCTTTGTTTTTCTTTTTAACAAGAAGGCCTCATCTTGGGGGGGTGGGGGAATCCAATTATCACCTATTTGTTTTCAATGGAAAGAAAACTGTCCTAGTGTCTCTTGAGAGGAAAGGAGAGTTAGTACATCCCATAATAAACAAGTGGACAAACACAATATTTGTGGAGATAAATTTAGCAGCATTATTTAAAATGATTTCTAAATATCAATATTTAAATGAAATATAAAGGGAATTGAAGGTTTTTTTTTCCCAGACATGGAGATATAGAGGTAGGTGTTTTACATATGGGACTTCAGTGAATTCTCACATAATAAATTATCTTCATTTTACAAATTCAACCATTAATTTTAAGTATTGCTATGTGTAGGAAACTTAACTTCTCTCTGGCAGAACTAGGATTCAAATCCAGATTTTGTCCATCTTCAAAACCCTTCTTTGGAACTATAATCATGGAAAACTCTAAGGGTTGCAATTGAATAAATAAAAATCTCACTTTAAATATCACTGAAACCAATTTTGACTTTCAGACCAAATAGAACTACTCTTAAATAAATTGCATGTACTACATCCTATCTAATAAAGAGGGAATATGCTCATTGACCCTCATGCCATCACAAAGACGGCAGCACCCACAGCCAATAAGGAGGGAATATGTTAACTGACTGCCCCACCCTCAAAGATGGCAGCACCCAGTTCCCTCAGCCCTGGCTGGGAGGCAGGCATGCAGCAAGGCCTGACCCACCCCGAGGTGGACCCAGCTGCTCTGAGTGCATGACTCCAGAGTCCCCCAGTCCCCTCTACTCTCTCCCCCCAAGGGCCAGCCCAAGGCACAGGCAAGCCTTGGATGGCAGCTGCCCAGCCACCCAGGGCCACCCAAGGCTCAGGTAACCAGGGCCAGATGAGGTGTGATGGGGCATCGCCTTCCCCTGATAAACGGGTTGCTTCCCACCCCTGAGGGCTCTCGGACTGTGAGTGGGTATGGGGGTGGGGGCAGCAGGCCAGGGTGAGGAACCCTCTCCCTGAAGCATCCATCTTATATAAAAACTGCTGTTTGAAATTTTAACCCTGCTATTTGCCTTCTGTAATTGCTTGCTTGCTTAAATAATAAGGAAAATAAGACTACTCTCACTTCAGAAAGGCCATTAAACCTTCCCCAGACAAAATTATCAGTGTTGGAACCAGGTTGAGGACTCAAGGCCCCAGGACATAGGGGTTCTTTAAGAACTTGCAAAAGGAGCTGGAAACATCCCATATTTGGGAGACAAAGAAGGAAAAAACATATAAATAGAGAAAATTCCTCAATGTTGGGGTCCAGAATTTGAGAGACATTTTCCTTGGACACGCACATAATAAATGTAACTCCATTTCTCTAAACATTGCTTGATTCTTCTCCGGTGCTCTGTAACACCTCTAGTGCATGAATTTTCTTGCACAGGGCCTCTACTAAATTATAACAGCCATATTTTGCTTTCTAAATGGGTAGGCATGCTAGTGATGATGGGAAGTCAGAATTATTATTGAGGAATTAAGAAAATGATTTAAGAACCCTTAGAATGTAAGTGCAAATCCTTCCTGTGCCAGAAAGAAGAGCATCACCCTATCATGTTAACATATGAAATGACAAGCCAACTGATGAACAGTCTATGTTTTTGCCAAAGTGAATCTCTGAAAATTAACCAAACAAATAGGAATGGTTAAGAATATGATCCATCTGTAATATGGATTCAAATCTCAGACCTTTGTTGAGTTGAACTAAAGTGAGAAAGCAATTCAATCATTAAATGAAGGTATTTAAAAGTATTTAAAAGAGAACTTCTTAAATTGACCTAGAATTTGATTGTGATGCAGGTACAGTTCATAGCATATCATCCAAATACAACCTTTTTTTCATGCTCATTTTTTCTCTGACGACTTGTAATTTACATAAGCATTGTAAATGACATAATTATCTAACAATATTACTGCCAGATACTATACAAATATTTATAATAATAAAAGCATAATATGTTAATTAGGCCAGGCGGCCTTCCAGATGAAGCTGGGACTGCGAGGGCCAAGGCAGCCGCCATGGCTGTGGGGGCTGAGGCCCTTGCACAAATTTTGAGAATTGGGCCTCTAGTATAAAAATAATTGTACAATAATTTAGCTGAAATTAAAATTCACATGCCTTTGATTAAACTACATATATGTCAGATTGCTCAATGATAGCATATGAAATGTTTCTGAGACTTCCATTAGAATTATGAGCAGAAATCTAGGTTTATTTGCTGGCATTTCATCTTTGTATATGTACACATTTAAGGACTGTAAAAAAGAAACCACAAATTAGTGATAGGTAAGTAGGACATATTTTCATTGTAAATTACTACTGCAACAACAAAAAAGTTTATGCCACAATTCTGTCACTAATATTACTGCTAAAAGAGTTGAAAATTTATATTAAGGAGATCTCTCACCAAGATTGTAAAACAAAAGATTCTAATAGCTTTGAAGGAGCTATTTGTAGTGAATTTTATATATATATACATACATACATTCTAAATGCCCCTATACATGTATTTAGGTAATTGGAGCTCTTATAGTTTATTGTATCAATTAACCACATACTATAAGAGAAAGAATCAACAGCTTAAAACACTCATTCAAGAGCCTGGCAGTTACATGTAAGCAACCCAATCTTGAGTCAGTTAAAAAAAAACATTTCAATGTTCTTGTGAGGTTCTCTGTAACATTTCTAAACACAGTTTCTCTTTGGGAGTAAAAATATACTGTATACTTGTGATGATTATCAAATAAGAATTACATGGTTGTCATAGAAACCAAACCATATCTCGTAAATTATGTCAAGCTTCTTTGTAATAAAAAGAGATGAATGTCGAGGGTAAAAATCCGAGCTTTGATAAACACTAGAATGGCTCTCTGATTCCATGTAATTGGCATCTATGTATGAAGACACAAAGGAGGCATTATTCTCTATGCTGTAGAAAAGGTTGGGTAGCCTTTGCCCTCAAGTGATGTTTTCTCTATTGTTGTTCTTGTTCTTGTTGTTTAGTATATTTATTCTGGATTGGGGAAAAGGAATTTCATCAAGGAAATCTTAATTAACTATACAGGGCAAAAGCACAGTAATGTAATGCTACCTCAGTTGCCACATGAATGGTAAACCATACCTGTTACCATTTCAGAGAATGTGTAAATGAACCTCTAAGAGTTAAATTGATTTTGTTAGTTTTCACTCAATGTCAATTTCCAGAGACTTTTGATGTAATGGGAGTTTTCAACTGCAGAGACAGAGAACAAAGGTAACACTAGTTCAGGAGTACACTTACAAACTACTCTGAATGATAACAAATCCCACTTGGCTGAAAATGGTAATGATATGATAAATACTGTCTCTTCTCTAGAGAGAGAATTTAGTAGAAGCAATTTAGCAGTTCCTTCAACAAGCACATCGAAAATATATTCTTTTCGTTCCTGTCAGGAATGGCGGCATGCACAAGGAAATTTGAAAACTATATTCCTCATTTTGCTAGAGTAGAAACGTAACTGCCCAGTAAATTTATTATTTTTTTTAATCTGTCCTTTTATTTTGATTGTTTTTCCCTTTAGCTCAAACTGGCTAACCTAACACTCTGACCCACCCATCTTTCTCTCCCTTGCTTATCCATTAAGCCTTCAGAACAATCAAGTCTGGTCAGAATCAGTCAATCTTAGAAACAAAGTCTCAGGTCTGTTGACCACAGAGACAGAGTTTTAGTCAAACTGCAGATAATATCGAGGCCTCGACAAAGTGATGCCATGATTGACTTCAATCAGGATCAGATGAAATAATCAACTACCTACTCTACTGCTGACCAGTCAGCAGAGACCATACCCTGACCATGACCCTACTCCCTTAGGCACCACGATTAATGATTTTTCTCCTATTTAACCCATCCTCTGGAAGCCATCACAGAGCTAGATCTTTGAACATAACCTACCTGTGACTCAGGAAGGGCACCACTTTTAATAAATCCTTTCTTCTTGGCTATAAACTCCTCTTCCTGTCTTATTGGGCTTTGATGCACACAGGCAAATGGTCCCCTTCAGTCTGGTATCAGAAATAACCAATATAGCCTGGTAACTTCAATTACTACATGTGATATTCTTTGCATTTTCAGACACTGAAGTTCCCCCTAAAGCAATATAAAAAGGTTTAAATGCATATTTTCCAGTTATGAATTGATTAAAACAAAACAGCAACAACAAACACATGCTGTATGCTAATAACAACATGATGTTCAGTACTTTCTCAAGACCATATTTTTGGCTCTTATTAATTTCCTTACCTAGCCCAGTGACTCAACACACATCATTAACAAATAGGCATAAAAAGTTAAAATTATGTACAAATATTGGTTATACAGTACTGAGAAAGGTTTAAATAGGGGAAACATGTCATGTACCACCAATTAATCAATCAATCATGTAAAGAAAAATATAAACAATGTACATGATGTTAGTAAACTGTGGGGGCTAAAATATATTTATACTTTTTCTCCCACCTTCTAAGTTCTTCTGGCTGCGGAACACAAATGGTAAGAAAACCCTTGCTAGGTGACTCAGAAACAATGGGTCACAGGGTGTCCAGCTAACAGGCACCCTCTTTTTCACCCTACGTCATTCAAATTAAGCTAAGGTGGCATCCTAAGAGCTCCTTCCTGAAACAGGTTTTTCTGTCTAAAATCTCTTGGGCGAGAAAGGATGGCAAGGCCAAAGATTCTTTCTGAATATTTTGTTTTTTCATAAACAGCTTAAAATCAATATCCCCCAAATCAGCTTTCAGATTGCAGAATTTTGGTCCCTTCAATACAGTTAGTTGACAGTTTGCCTTGATGAATATTAAAATTCTTGTAGAGTTTACTTTGGTAACAGTTTTTACATTTTTATATTCTTGAATTTAACAAAATAATAACCTTGGTAAATACAAGAGTGTAGTCAAATATGTGCCAGTCACCATGCTAACTATTTCATATGAAATAACTCTTCTACTATCAAAATACTAGGAGGAAACTAGAGGAGCTCATAGATGTTAAGCGACCTTAAACACAGCTAGCAAGTAATAGAAGAGATAATTTGATTTGATTTTAAAATGTCATTAACTAATGTAGTGCTATGTGTTGTGGGACGACTTTCCATGACCAGTTGCAAATGACCACAGAGGCTGCTAAGTTGGTAATAAGCAAGCAAGCATTTACTGAGCTGGCCAGCAATGGCAGGGAGGGCACCACACGCAGGTGGAGTCCACATACTCACAACCACACTGTCTCAGGGGTATGCAGCGCTTTTTAGAGATCCAAACCACATTTTTCTTCCCTTGTTCTAAAGTCCGCAAACAGCTGCGCAGGGGTGGGGGGGGGGGGAGTTCAGTGGGCTGCAACTGTTCCTGTTGACTGCTCCTTATCTCCCAACCACCCCCTGCTAGACGGTGGAATGTGGACCTACCTTGTGATGTGGTGAGAAGACTAACCCCTATTTTGTAAAACTACTGTCTGGAATCCTCTGCTGTTTTTCTTAGACAACCTCTCATTCTAAAAAAAAAAAAAAAAAAAGAAGAAAAAACTTGGCTTTCTAGCCTCCCCAGCCCGCTTGAATAATGAGGAGGGCAACCATAGCTGTCTGACCTTGTAGGCCAGAGACTGATATGGCCACAATTTCAATGCCATGCCAGGTGCATATTTGTTTTCAAGGCCAGCAGCGAGACAATCACTAAGTGCACATAAGGCTGGCTCCTTAATAAAAAGAGAAGTTCTGCTTGTAGCTTTGCTTAGAATTTGAATTCATTTTCTCTAAGCCACCGCGGTTAACAAAGTACAACTCCCAACTCTCCTGCATTGTTTGATTGTTCCGGTTCTCTGAAATAGTAGGATGGATTTGTGTGAGCTTCCAGGTCAAACAGCAGTTTTTATCTGAGATGAATGCACTTAAGGTCCTATTTCACTATGCTTATGTATGTTGGCTCACTCTACCAAGAATTCCATTCTATTTCCACATCTGCTTATAAAAGGTTCAAGGGCGTTCAAACTACAGTTCCTAGGAAGCCGTTCAATAGGAAGTGTCTCCAACACTCCAAATTTTTCCGGTATGAACATACACTTTTATCAAGCGTTTATGACACAGTACCCTGTTATTAAATCATGCATACAAATATTAATTTATGCTAACTGGATTGTGAGTGCTGAGATGTCAGGAATTATGATTCTGTTATAATGTTATACTGAATCTTGCACAATCCCCACTAAAATGAGCATTTGCTGCATTTATGCTGCACTCCTACCTCCATAAATATGGTCTGCTCTCCTCAGAGTTTAATAAAATTCAAATTGCACCTTCATGACAACTTTTCAAGCAATAAAAATCCAAGTACTATAGAAATGTAAACTGGTTTTACTCTAATACAACAGTTAAATGGAAACCAATTAATATTAGCTACTATAATGATAATGTCAATTAAGCACCATGATCTTATAAAACAGATTTATAAATTGAAAAATATTTACTTTGATTGTTTCCCCAGTATTCTATCACTTAGAAAAAAGACAGCAACCTTGTACGATATTTACTGCAAAACAAAAGAATTCAGATAATAGCTTTGTGGTTTTTTGTTTGTTTTGTATTGTATTCATGTCCCATTAATTGAAAAAAATCACTGAAAGGGAAAAGAACATAAGCATGAGCAAGAAAGATTTTGAAAGTGCCCAGAATGCAAATATCCATTTCAAAGTAATTATAGAAAGATTATTTATGGGAAGAAATATCTTTGAGAAAGAGGGATTGGAATCTCATAAAACCTGTAACTAAATACTTAATGTATTACTTTCTTGTGTTTATGTAGATGTCATCTACTTTTGAAAATAGCGACTTAGTAAATTCCACTTTATTTCTGATAAAGACTAGAAAGAGACCAGAAATAACAGAAATGTCCGCAAATACCTAAATCACACATTTTCTGAAAGAGCAAATGGTATTTGTTATTTGTGAAATTGCTTCTGGCATTTGTAATAAGTCTTCCTGTTCAGGTTGTTTTTATTAAAGCATTTGCACTTTCTTTATGAAACAACATTTAATGCACCAGAGAACTGTTTATACCATTATCTCTTTATAGCTTAAGGAGTTAGAATGTTCATGTCACAGGCCTCCTTCATATCTTCCCTTTATGACTATTGCAAAGAAAGGGCATATGTTGGGGGTCCAAAAACCAAAGAGAAAAATGCCATTTTGTTGTCATTGATGGTGATGATGATGACTTTAAAAATGGCAAATGAGTGCACTGAGATATTTGTATCATTTAAACTATTCTAGCCAGAGCATTTTCATGTAACCTTTTAATCTTTCAAATACCAAGAGAAACATGTCAATTCAAAAATATAAGCATGGCTCACAACAGACACTAAAGGCAGAAACAAGTGTCTTTCCTGTCTAAAGTTCTGACTCTCAGTAACTGGCATATGGCAAGCTCATCTCTGAAGTTGGTAATCTGAAGGAGGTGAAGCAGATCACCAGGGTGCAACCAAACAATTACAGCTACATCACCTGCTTATAATTAAACTATTGTCCCGACTCTTGATTCCAACAATTACAGGCTGTTGTTCCTTGTGATTAAGCTCCCATCCCAGTGGTTGCAAATTCATTAGTCAACAGAGCGGCAAAACACGACTCGCGAGCCTCAGTTTGCCAACCACTGCCCTAGTGTATTTCCTTGCTTATCATACTACTAAATGAGTTTAAAGCTTATTTTATTTAACTTCCAAGGTTACTTTTGACCCCTGGAAAGTTATTTTCGACATAGCTTAAGACAGCAACAAATAATTCTAGGAATAATATAGTGTGTGAGTGTCAAAGATAAGAATTTCTCTTGATATTATATGGCCAGTTCTCCTCAAATTTCTGATGAAATTGTCTATGACAATGAATATTTAGTAGAAATAATGTGATGAAGTTGTGAGTAATAAATTTAGGGTATGAGTTAATTCCTCATATGGAATCACCATTTAGCTAGTATTCACTTTTATCTATTATTTATCTTTCATGTAAAGGGAGTTTTTATGTGTTTATCCCAATGATAGGTCAAAATTTGAAATAATTTAAAAGTTGACACAAGATCTACTGGTTGAAAGAAAATGGCCTCAGAGAGCCTCAGATAATTGCACCTAGAACTTGTAAACCCAGAATGGCAAAGAGATCCGCTTACCAGAAGATCGCCTCTTAGGTGATGGATGGAAGAAGCTGGATGAAGTGATTGTTTGGATGCACAATACTGTATGAACTTAGAAGAAAAATAGAAGTTCTGACAAGATAATATTTGTTAATGTTCATCATGTATAAGTGTTTGATATTTCCCTTAAAGAGCTGTGAAAGAAAGATAATTATTATCATATCATGGTGAATGCAATAACTGAGGGAGGCTTTCAGGGCAGTGGGGGCACCAGACAGATATGAGGGAGAGCCCTGGGAAAAATGAATATTTTGTAATGATTTATTTCCGATCTGAATTTCCAGAAGGATGGGTTTCTGTGGTGCCTAATTTAACAAGTAGAGACAAATATTGTTTTATTTATTGTTTCAAGGATCCATCAACTTTTGAAAAGACTGCAAACCAGGTGGGGAAAACTTCTGCAGAATATAAAAATCAAATATTCCGTCTTAACTAATTACTTTCTAAAATCTTTATGTCTTCTCTACACCTGCCTCTGTCACACAGACAGCATATTTCAACCTTAAGCAAAAATCCTGGAACAGCTGCTAATGTGCTTAGGCTCAAAGGAGATGGGCATCTGGCTCTCGTTTTGGCCCATTTGGCTTCATGTATTGCAGCCATCTAAATTCCACCTCCTACACGACCTCCTTGTAACCAGCCTTTTACAGGGGCCCCAATTTAAAACACATGCCATGCCCTTCTTGGGTATTTTCTCTTCTATATGTTTGAATTGTTTAAATGGCATGAGTCACATGACTATATTTTACTCACATATGTCAGTAACCATTTTGTTGCATACATTTATTTTGCAATTACTCATTTAAAATATAAAGCTCAAATAACTAGGTATCTTGTTTTGTTTAGTTTTCTAAAAAAAAATTCCAGGGTAGCTGAGAGAAAAAATTCAACATTAAAAAAAAAAAAAATATATATATATATATATATATATATATATATATATATACACACACACACACACACACACACACACACACACACACACATATATATATATATACACATTTTATTAGCTCCCAAATAGAATTAGATAATGGGTAAAAATGTTAAAAATGTATATGTATACAGCTTGCGATTATTTTTATTATGATTATTTATATTATTAGTTTAGTATAAAATTGGTTAAACACATTCAACCCAAGTTTCCTCCAACCGAGGCTCATGCCCATATTCATATACATTAGCCCACTATCTGTGAAGGTTTTTTTTTTCTTTCTGAAAATGGTAATGTCATTATCACATTTATAATCTTGGAGTGGGGGGGGATAAGTGAATTTTATATTTTTTCTTTTTATGGTTCTACCTTATGTTATTGTTTTGCAACCTGTGGGGGGAGGGGCGATATTTCTAAATCATCTGAGGATATTTGTCAGAATACACATGCCTACTTTCCCCACTTTTTAATTCTTCTTCCCAATATATATTTATATGCTTTCTATGAGGAAAATAACTGTGCATTAAAATAATAAATATTTTGTTTCTAAAACTTATCCTTTTATCCGATAACTACTATCGTATTTTTCAGAACCCCTTAGACTCATCCTTGATGCTATATTATATATGCTAAACCAGGTGCCCTATATGTTTTCCTCTCACCGTCTTGTTTCTTAAACATCAGCATGGTTAGCCCTTTGTTTTAGCCCCTCTTTGATAGTGATAATTGGTGGTCACCAGTTTTAAGTATATAGAAAAATCCCTCCTAAGAGCTAATAGATCTCACTGCCAGTAAACCTACTATAAAGCATTCTTTAAGGAACGTGGATGCCTACTCTTTGTGCAAAGCACAACAGAGACTGTGAAGAAGCTGAAGTCAGGGAACCACCATTTGAAAGGCCTGAGCAGTTTACTTATGAAGATTTAAGAGTAAAAGATATTCATTCCATTAAGTACAAATGGAATCTAAGAAAACAGGAAGAGTCACTGAACAATTCTCTCAGGACAATTAAGATAGACTTCCATGCAATGAGTAGGCCTTCTGAAATAATACGATTAACTAAAGGCACAGAGAATAGAAAGAGACACATTTAGGAAAAGGTTATATTTACAGTATATTTGACTCGGTGAGAACATTGTAGCAGAAATATTTGGCCAGGTAATTTGGGATTGGATGAAAGGATAGATCAATAGTGTCAAAAACAGGATTCAGGATAAGCCAGAAAGTAGAGACACCATGACTTTTCCCATTTTTCTCACTTTATTATTATTTCCATTCATTATTGCCAAATCACTTTGCCTTCACTTGCAAAATTTCTCATCTTGTGAGGAAAAAAAATCCAAAAAGAAGAAGAATATAAAGAGCACACAAAACCCTAGGAGCCATGTAAAAAGTACTCCTTATTCTGAGAAATAACAGGTATGGCATATTTATGTTTTAAAAAATAATGTTTCTGTAGTCTTGTAGTAGCTATACATTTATCAAACCATAGATAAAATTCTGGAAATTTTTTTTTTTTTTACTAATTATGTATTGAAACTCCAGATAGCTGTCATCTGCTCAAGAGTGAGCCAATTGCCTGGCTGGCCACCTTTTGGTAAGTTATTGATAAGTAGAGGCAGAGAGTAATCTTTCAGTCAGCTTTCTGACATTAGTCTGGAAGGAACCTCTAATTCACCTCCCGTTGACAACAGCAACAGTGCCTTTTGGGCTATATTTGCATATGACTCAGTTGAAGGGATTGGAGAGGTATATGAGCATGTCCACTGCAGAGTGTGAGAGGTTTACAAGAGATTTCACTTTACCTTATAAGTGACATGTCTGAAAAAGGTTCCTTGTCATAGAAAACCTAGAAGCATCTGTTTTGTACCTATCTTGTGGTTGGAGAAGCTCAGATGACAAGACTGTCAACTTGTCAGTTTTATGAGTACAAAAGAAGTTTCAACTAAGAGTCAAGCTGAAAATGTCTTCTTTTTGTAAAAGCACCTCTCATACTTGATTTGCAAAATGAATGTGTGCTTTTTTTTGTTTTTTGTTTTGCACTCTTGCCAAAACGCAATTACATGCACAGTTGCACAGGCAAATCTGTGGGAATATTTTCATAAGAGTAATTTACAGTAAACAACAAGTGCAAATAGAAACTGAGAAGGTTCGCCTCCACACAGCTATGTGACTAATAGAACAGTAAATGGTTTGATAGGGGATTTAGAGAAGACAGAATAGTGTTTACCAGCAGTCACTGCCAATCAGTGTTTTTGTGGTATCAACATATTTGGTTACACCGATTCATTAATCTAACTGGGGTTCCCCTATAATTTTTAAATTGGTGTACAAAGCACCTTCAAGGTACAAGGAAAAATAGAAAAGGAGAGAAGATATATTTACCAAAATATAAACTAGATTAATGATTATAAATAGTTCTTACAGCTTCAACCTTCAAACATGTTTTTCTAAACAGAGTCTATGTTCAGCAAGGTTTCTAAGAACTCTCATGTACACAAGTGCCTGTCTCCTAGCAAAGTTTACCCTAAGGCAGTGGTTCTCAACCTTCCTAAGGCCTTGACCCTTGCATACAGTTCCTCATGTGGTGGTGATCCCCAACCATGAAATTTTGCTACTGTTATGCATCGTGATGTAAATATCTGCATTTTCTGATGGTCTTAGGTGACCCCTGTGAAAAGGTCATTCAACCCCCAAAGGGGTCGCGACCCACAGCTTGAGAACCACTGCCCTAAGGGATCTCTGGCAATGGTTCACTGGTTCAGTGAATAGAAAAATCCAGAAAAAAATAAAAAAGAATCCAGGAAAAAAAAAAAACATGAACACATGACATCCATTTTCCTCTCATTTAGTTTTCTGGAAAAATGAGACTAAGTAGCCTTTTCCAGCTGATAGTCCTTTTCAATGGAATATACGTTTCAGATTTGCTTCCGTGATAATTATATTGGGTGTGGCTATCTTCTATATTGTGGTGACAAGTAACAAAGAAAATGTTCTAACAAAATTAATTGGAAAGTCTGTGGATCCCACCCCATACATCCTGGAATAACGCAAAAACAAAATAAAATAAAGCAAACCAACATTAATTAATGCAAATGAAAGGAAATAAGTAAGTCCAAGATTGATTATTCAATACCTAAGGTGATTCCTCAGGCTTATTACAATTATGCACATGTAAAAATTTTAAACATGTCATTATAAAAGATGGACTTTGTATCTTTATGACTGTGACCATTAAGTATGCCTTAGTTCTTAAGCATTATAGTTTCCCATGCCCATATTTCTAGTTCTTTCAGCCTCAATGTTAAAAATATTACGTCTAAAGATATATGTAAAAAATGTGGGTGGGGAATGGATAATGGGTTAACAAACAAGTAGGTTTTTCTTCTGCAGTGTTTCTTAAAACATTTAATATAAAATGCACTGTAAATAGTGCCAAAGGTATATTGCACCACACAAGGTTAAACAGGCAAGGGAGACTTTATTCAAGAGTGTTAGGGGAGAGACGGGATTGGAAACTAAGCAGGAGTTTTTTAAACACCGGGGTGAGCTGGTGGGAAAGTACTAGCTGACTTTAGTGGGGAGGCTGGTAAGTGTAACAAGGCCTTTCTCTGTATTCCAGTGGTACTGTACTTATCTCAATTAGGCTTTCACTTGCCACAGAGACTGAGCACTACCTTTCTAGATGATTATCTTCCATAGGAATGGCTCCCAGACATTTCTCGGTAGCAAACCTAGCACGAGAGAAAGAGAAGATTTATATTTCCAAGGGGCAAAGAAAGAACTGATAATTGCACATTTTTAAAAGTAAATGCCCAAAGAAAAGGAAGGAGGAGCCTATCATGAGGAAGAAACCTGTCTAAAGTGAGTCAAAATTAGGATAAAATTAAGGCCACCTCGGTCAATATTCAAGATGTGAGCATAAGTATGTGTGTGTGTTTTCCAAATTATTTATCATAGAAACACACTTTTAAAGGAGCACCTTGTGGTACTATTTACCTGAAGAAAACTTCTAAGAAACATTGTTCTCTGAGGTTTGTGTACAAGGCTGAGAAGTTCTGAGTAAGTGCAATGTAAAGCTATTTAAGTTGTTAATTGCCAATCCACAGAGCATATTGCTCTTAGTAGGAATTGCTTAAAGGGATAAATGGCACAATGAGTCCTTGAAGACTAGAAGCGGGAAACACATAAGGTAGATGAATTTCATAAAATCTGGTACTTATTTTTAGAATATGAACATATCAATTAACTTTGATGTGAATATGTACCATATGCATAAGGCAGGATACATGCTTAGCATTGTTAGATGTCTGCATATATTTTTAGCTACATATGTGCTGTCAAAAGTAAGTGCTAGAGATAGCGCATTCACATGCACAGATGCAACCTAGTCTTTATTCTTTCACATTATATCTCTTCCCACTGTCTTATTTAAGATACAAATAGAGATTTTATTTTTGACATATTATATTTAAATTAGTCACATACACAGTGTCCAAGCATTATTCTGCTTATGATAAAATACTAGACAATTTTTAAAAATATATCTTTTTTCCTTGATTTAGAAATATTTTTTATTGTTTAGACTCATTGCACAGCAAGACATAATAGAAGTCAGCAGTCCCTCCTCACGCCCTCCAACCCCTTATTCTCAATCACAGAGAGAGACAAATATGTAACTATTTTAGGAGGTATTTGCCACTGTATTTGTTACATATCTGTAATGCAGTGTACTTGTACTATCTCCCTATATCCTGTGGTTTTGCTTTCCATGTTTTCACTTATCCACAATCTACTGCCTTATGAAAATATTACATGGAAAACTAAAAATTAAACAACTTAGAAGCTTTAAATTGCACTCTATTCTGAATTGCATAATAAATGTCACACTGTCCTGCTATGTCTCACTCAAGACATGAATCATCCCCTCATCCAGCAAACCACTCTGTGTAAAAGCTACCTGCCCATTACTCACTTAGTAGTCATGTAGGTTATCAGACGGACTGTCAAGGTATCACAATGCTTGTGTTCAAGTACTCTTATTTTATTTCACAGAAGCCCCAAAGCGCACGTGTACTCATGCTGACAATTTGGATATGTCAAAGAGGAGCTGTAAAGTGATTAAGTGAAAAGGTGAGCTCAATACAATAAGGTATTTTGAAAGAGAACACATCCACACAACTTTTATTACAGTATATTGTTCTAATTTTTCTATTTTATTATTAATATCTTACTGTGCCTAACTTATAAATTAAACTTTATTGTAGTCATGTGTATAGGAAAAAGACATAGTATAGTATACATAGTGTTTAGTACCACCCATGGTTTCAGACATCCCCAGTGGATCTTGGAACATATTTCCTGTAAATGAAGAGGAACTGCTATATTTAATTTCTTTCTTTGCTTTTTGAATCTTTTTTTACATCTTTATTGCTTCTCTTTTTCTCCCAGAGCCCACTTCCAACCAACCTCCATCCAGCAACCTCAGGTCTGCACCACCCTATTGTCTCTGTCCATGGGTTATGCAAATATGTATACGAGTTCTTTGCTTGATCTCTTCCAACCCATCCACCCTCCCCCACTTTCCCTCTGAAATTCAACGGTCTGTTCCATGCTTCTAGGTCTCTGGTTCTATTTTGTTCAGCAGTTTATGTTTATTTTTCAATTACACATGCTACTTATTGATTTTCTAATAAGTAAAATGAAGGTTTAGCACTCTTACTAATTCCTTCATATTAAAGGCACATATGAGTTATTCTCCCAATCTATTTGTATCAAAATTGTGGATAAATTGGCATTATTTTATTTTTATAAAATATATAATAACTCATAGTATTATTTATAACTGAGGTACAATCATACTATGATTACATTCCTTTCTCATAAATCTTTTCACCCTCCATCCCAGTCTAATAATTGCTTTATTAGATGATTATTATCAATCTGTTTTTTTACAAATGAACTAAAAACAGAAAGGACTGTTAAGTACCTTATATAGTCAAACAATTCATATGATTTATCAGGAATACATTCACCTGGAAACTGTGTTTTTTTTCTTAATTTAAATTTTTTATTGTTTAAAGTACTAAATATGTCTTCTTTTTCCCCCATTGACCTCTCCCTAGCCACTCCCATCCCCAGCACATGCCCTTCACCCTCTACTGTCTGTGTCCATTGGTTATGCTCAGATGCATGCATACAGTCCCTTGGTTGATCTTTTACCCCTTCACCCCTCGCCTTCCCTCATGGATTGGACGTCTATTTGATGCTTTTATGCCTCGTGTCTTACAGATCATATCATCTTCCTGCTTCAATCTGGACTAATTCTCTAAAACTGGGTAAGTTATATGAATATCTGTAAGGACATTTTTCATCTCATGAGATTTTTAATCTCATGAAATTAATTACTTAAATTTTTGACACACCAGAATATATATATATATATATATATATATATATATATATATATATATATATATATATATATATATATATATATATATATATATAGTCAATCTGATAAAAAAGTAGGTATAATTTGATTCTTTCACGCCAGATGGCTATTATTGTATTGGCTGTTGTCATTTTGTTTGACAATCTAAAAAAAAGAGGTCAGTGCCCCTAACTAGATATATACTGAATTGTCTATATCAGAAATAACACTCCAAAGAATAATCAAATTCTGTTATTTTTTGTTCAATATAAAAAAGGAAAAGAATAGTTTGTCATACTACAAATATTAAAAATAATTCTTATGGCTGAATACCATGAAGAAAAGATGTTATGAAAACTACTATTTTAGATATTATTATATATGTCTCTTTTTAGATACTGTATCATTTACATGTCTTTCAATCCCTCAAATTATTAATTTTCAGTATATAAAGGAAAAATTCAACTTATAAAAATAAAAATGCAATTACTGGCCAAACATGTTAGAGTTATGTTTATCTTTGACTGGAAAAAGTGACATTTTGAACCAAAGAATTTTTGCAGCATATTTGCTATGATTTCTTTTATTTGACCAAAACATATACCAGGAAAGATTATTATTAGGATTATTCCACACATTTATTTTAAGAACCTATGTAATCCTGAGTTGCATTGAATTCCACCAGGATTCAATATGAAGATAAATCCGAAGAAGAACATATGAAAAACTTGTGGTTTTGCCAAGTTTCTTCAAAATCAAAATTTCACAGTATTGAGAGGCACCAAGGAGCTCTGCATCTAAAATATTAGGTAGATATTATATAACCCTTTTAATCATTTAAATATAAATACTGCTCTTTTTCCTTGGAGATGAGTGTAAGATTTGGTCCATGTAATCAAGGAGTTCACAATATAGTACCACAGAATTGTCAGGAGCTAAGAATTATCAGGAAATGTTTCGTTGAAGAGGTAGGCTTGCCCTGAACCTTAGTGCATAATTTCTGGGGGCACATAGAAAAGCTAGGAGAGTCCAGGGTCAGGGAAAACCATAAACTAAGGCATAAAAATGTGGAAGAACAAAATATTTGCAGAGAATTGTAAGTGATATGACTGAGGGTAAAATGTAATGGGAATAACAGTGAGAGAAAAAGATAGCAAGGCAGTGATTTATTTATTATTTATTTATTATTTTATAAATTTTTTATTGTGTTACATGTATACATATCGCCCCATTACCCCCCCTCCCAGGCATACCCTAACCTGTCATTGTCTGTGTTCATTGGTTATGATTATATGCATGCATATAAGTCCTTTGGTTGATCTCTCATCTATCCCACCTCTCCTTAAACTTCCTGCTGCAATTTGACAGTCTATTTGATGCTTTTCTGCTTCTGTGTCTTTTTGTTCATCAGTTTATAATGTTTTTTATTATCCACAAATGGGTGAGATAATGTGGTGTTTCTCCTTCATTGACTGGCTTATTCCACTAAGCATAAGGCTCTCCAATTCCATCCAGGTTGTTGCAAATGGTAAGAATTCCTTTTTTCAATGGCAGCATAGAATTCCATTGTGTAGATGTACCATAGTTTTCTGATCCACTCATCTGCTGATGGGCACCTAGGCTGTTTCCAAATTGTAGCTATTGTAAATTGTGCTGCTATGAACATAGGGGTGCATAAATCCTTTCTGACTGGTGTTTGTAATTTCTTAGGATATATTCCTAAGAGTGGGTTTGCTGGGTCAAATGGGAGCAAGGCAATGATTTAAAAATTTTGTTGCATATTAGCTTCCACTAATGAACTGAGGAAAACTGTCTCAATCAGAAAAGACACACTGTGTTTCAGTAATAAGCTTATGTCAATAGTATGTCCACCTATGAAGTCAAATTCATATAGAATGTCTCATGTTATGCTATGATGTTTATGTTTTATCCTACATGATCTCCAAGATATGAGTGATTTCAATGGGACCAGATGCACTTGGGGGCATGAGAGATTTAAATATGACCCAGGCCTTGTGCAATGTTATCACACATCCAATTACATCGGCACAAGAATTTGCTGCCATTATGTCCTAGGTTCCTGCTTTTTGTGAGATCAGAAACTTGATGCAGCCTTGTTGCTATCTCTGCTAGAGAGAACATTTGCCTTATTGGAATTCCTTGGTGGGGCTGTCTTCTGTTCTTGACCACCCCTAATCTCTCCTCTGTGGGCTTTGGCCAAAGGGCATTGTTCTTTTCTTTATATTATTTCACCTCAAGTGTGAGCATAAACTCATTCCTCTTTTCCGAGACCAGGGCCAATGCTATAATTTTAATCAGAGTTTAATAAAAGGTTAAGGACAATGAATGGAAATTATAATATAGATAGTATTTATATAAAATTTAGGAAAAAATAATGAGAATACATATCCCTTAAAAAAAGAAATATTAAACCTAGATATTTTTATTCAAGCTTGCCAAACAAGATCAAAAGTATAAGAGTCAAAGAGATGGAAAGGGACAACTGACATGAATGCAAATCTTGAGGAACCGTTGAAAAGCAGAAAGAGTTTAGATACTAGAAAAGCTATAATTCCAACATTTATCAGTAGCCTGACATTGGGTGAATTAATAAACTTGGTCACTATGTTTATAAAATTGGTATAATAATATCTATCTCCCCTTCTTGATGGGAGGTTTATTTGAATTATGCCATCTCTATTTTCTTCAACCTGATTAAAAAATGGAAAATTATTCAGAGAAATGAAAGCAAGGCAGATAACACTGGTTAAAAAGTATGAAATTTACCAGGAATTGGAGAGGCTTATCTTCACTGACCAGCTGGGAACAGGGTCCAATGTTAAATTGGCCGAATATTTCAAAGAACGCTGAAAACAGACTAAGAAACTTTTACTTCATGGATAAGAAATCTGATATCTATACCAATTATGCGATGGTGATAAAGAATAATGAAATTAAGGTCTAACTCAGGTGTATGGCATCTGGTGACTGGGAAATAATAGATATGGAGAAAGAGCAGTGAAGCATCAGGAGAAAAATGGAGGCAGGACAGGGAAGGGGACTGAATATCTCTATTTTATGGAAAACAGATTCCCTCACAGAAATGAAGTTAACCCTGCCTGAAACTGTCCAGTGGCAGAGTCACAAATGGAGTCCACAAATTATGAACTAGTTGGTGTTCACAAATTATGACATGACTAGAAATCCCTAATATTGGGTAAAGTATAACTTTTGAAAATATAAGCAAGAGTCCTGACTTCCTGAAGAATAACTGGGAAACAGTAGTTCCTTTTGTCAATATTGATTTGCTGCTAATTATTTGGGATCTTGAGGTATCCACTATTGTTTGGGTATATACTAGTATTAATCCTTATGTTTAAAGTTACTACTAAATAACCAAATAATGAGTTTTTTGTTAATCCGCACCTGAGAACATATTTCCATTGACTTTTTTTTTTTTTTTTTTTGAGAGAGTGGGAGAGGAAAAGACAGAGGAACATCAATGTGAGGGAAACAAATTGATTGGTTGCCTGCATGAGCCCCGACCAGGGCCTGGGCTGTGAAAGTAAAGCATCCACCTATATAAAAACTGCTGTTTGAAATTTTAACCCTGCTATTTGCCTTCTGTAAATGCTTGCTTGCTTAAATAATAAGGAAAATAAGACTATTCCCATTTCAGAGAGACCATTAAACCTTCCCCAAACAAATTATCAGTGCTGACACCAGGCCAGGCCTTTGATTGAGGTCTCAAGGCTCCAGCACACAGGGGTTCTTTAAGAACTTGCAAAAAAGGGGCCAGAAACACCCCATATTTGGGAGAAAAAGAAGGTAAAAACACATAAATAGGGAAAACTCCTCCATGTTGGGGCACAGAATTTGAGACATTTTCCTCTGGATTCGCACATAATAAATGTAACTCCATCTCTTCTAAGTATAGCTTGTTTCTTCTCCGGTTTTCTGTAACAGAAGAGCCTGAAACTGATGCACATGCCCTTGACTGGAAATGATCCTGGAACCCTTTGGTCCATAGGCCGACACGCTATCCACTGAGCCAAATCAGTTAGGCCCCAAATAATGATTTTCACTCCTCTGCCAATCACTGATGACTTAAATTTTGTGTCTTCAAAGATTAATCTGGAGAAATTATTAATATAAATCCTAAGAAACATCCCTTTTGGTTTTTGGCAACATATATTAAAGAGAAGGT
>PVJN01015631.1:0-44003 GCA_004026805.1 Lasiurus borealis | reverse complement strand
TGGTTAGGGGCTCAGGTTGTGGGGAGCTGACTGGTTAGGGGCTCAGGTTGTGGGGAGCTGACTGGTTAGGATCTCAGGTTGTGGGGAGCTGACTAGTTAGGACTCAGGTTGTGGGTAGCTGACTGGTTAGGATCTCAAGTTGTGGGGAGCTGACTGGTTAGGATTCCGGTTTTGGGGAGCTGACTGGTTAGATCTCAGGTTGTGGCGAGCTGATTGGTTAGGACCTCGGGTTTTGGGGAGCTGACCGGTTAGGATCAGGTTTTGGGGAGCTGACTGGCTAGGATCTCGGGTTTTGGGGAGCTGATTGGTTAGGATCAGGTTGTGGGGGGCTGACTGGTTAGGATCAGGTTGTGGGGGGCTGACTGGTTAGGATCAGGTTGTGGGGAGCTGATTGATTAGGGGCTCAGGTTGTGGGGAGCTGATTGGTTTGGGGCTCAGGTTATGGGGAGCTGACTGGTTAGGATCTCAGGTTGTGGGGAGCTGATTGGTTAGGACTCAACTTGTGGGTGGCTGACTGGTTAGTGCTCAGCTTGGGGGGCTTACTGGTTAAGACTGCGGTTTTGGGGAGCTGACTGGCTAGGTGCTCAGGTTGTGGGGAGCTGATTGGTTAGGACTCAACTTGTGGGGAGCTGAGTCGTTATGATCTCATGTTGTGGCGAGCTGACTGGTTAGGACTCAGGTTGTGGGGAGCTGATTGGTTAGGGTCTCAGTTTGTGAGGAGCTGACTAGTTAGGACTCAGTTTGTGGGGAGGTGACTGGTTAGGATCTCAGGTTGTGGGGGGCTGACTGGTTAGGATCTCAGGTTGTGGGGAGCTGGCTGGTCAGGACTCAGGTTGTAGGGAGCTTATTCGTTAGGATCTCAGGATGTGGGGAGCTGACTGGTTACGACTCAGGTTGTTGGGCGCTGACCGGTTAGTGGCTTAGCTTGTGGAGAGGTGACTGGTTGGGACTCAGGTTGTGGGGGAGCAGACTTTTGGGGTGCAGAAAGTGTTACAGTCATTTCTTTGTTGTGAGGACAGTTCTGAGGTCTGGTCTGGGCTCCCTGTGTCCTGTCTCCCGGGGAGCAGCCACGGGCTGGGTTCATTTGGGACTCAGTTGTTCCCTTCACCTGCCGGACACCCAGCCTGTGACCCTGAGGCAGGTCTGTGCTGCCTTCGCCGCTGGGGATTCGTGATGACAGTGTCACCTAAAGGAACACATAACCATAAACTGTGTGCGAGTGAGCATAGTAATATAAATAGAACTATAAATACAAATAGAAACTAGGTGTAAGTGCCATGTACATTTAAATACAAATATAAAAACAAATACAAACATAGCTAATCGTGATCCTAGTTGGGAGGCCTCTCAGGCCCTTAGTGAGCTCTCAGCCACAGGAGGCGGAGCCTGGGGTGGGGGTCCCCCTGGTGGGAGGGGGCGGGGCCTCAGGCCGGTGGAAGCCGAAGGTGGGACTGAGGGACTCTCCTGAGTGAGCTGGTTTGGATGTTCATAAGCATCTCTGAAGCCTCTTTTTTTAAAAATATGTATTTTATTGATTTTTTACAGAGAGGAAGGGATAGAGAGTTAGAAATATCGATGAGAGACATCCATCAGCTGCCTCCTGCACACTCCCCAATGGGGATGTGCCTGCCACCAAGATACATTCCCTAGTCTGGAACCGAGCCTGGGACCTTTCAGTCTGAGGGCCAAGGCTCTGTCCACTGAGCCAAACCGGTTTTGGCAAAAAAAAATATTTAAAAGAGCACATTGGAAGGAGTCCGCAGCCGATGAGCGGCAGCGGAGGATGGGATGGGAGAATTATGACTATTCCGAGGCTCCCCGGCAAGAAAGATGGCAAATCTGTGGCCCCAAAGCCGCCTGCCAGCGCCCGAGGCTCCGAGAACCCGTTTCCTGTCCCGGCGGCGGGACGGGAGCATTCGCAGCGCTCGGCTGAGCCCCGGAGGACTCGGGGACTCCTCTGTGGGGGACGCACACCAGAACCGCTTACGTTTTATTTAGCTCTGGTAAGGACGCCTCCCGGTCCCCCCTCTCCCCCATAGATCCTGGGGGGCTCTGGCTTCGGGCCTGGAGGGGGCGGGGAGACTCATCAGTGTCAGCCGTCAGCCTGACACCTGCCCCTTCCCCCCGCGGAATCGCTTCCCTTTTGGCTTCGGGGACTTTGCGATCGGAGCTGTCAAAACACCCTGCAAAATTCTGTGCCGTCCTCACAGCTGTGCGGAGGGTGCCGGTGGCTGCCAGCGGGGAGAGGCCTGGCACGCGGGCACGGGCGCCGCCCCCTCTTTGTCCCTAGACGTGCCTCTTTCCTCCGGGGCGTGTTTAGGGGTGCACAGGCCGGAGAGAGAGCTCTGAGCCTGTAAATGGTGCCTGATCCTGGGGTCCCCATCTCTGTGAGGTTTCTCTGCCGGGAGCAGTATTTCAGAGCTCAGCCTTAGCAACAGGCAAGACCAGAAGGTTCGTCCCAGCACCCAGTGCCCCACAGGAAACACAGTGTCAGGCGTGGCTCAGTGGCTGAGCATCAACCTAGGAACCAGGAGGTCACAGTTCGATTCCAGATCAGGGCACAGGCCCAGGTTTCGGGCTCCATCCCCAGTGTGGGGCGTGCAGGAGGCAGCCGGTCCATGGTTCTCTCATCATGGATGTGTCTCTCTCTTTCCCTCTCCCTTCCTCTCTGACATCAATAAAAACATATTTGAAAAATAAATTTAGGAAGAATAAAAAGAATCCCCCCCCCGTGGATGTTAGATGACAAAGCAACGCATCTCTCTGCCTCCTCTGCCTCTCTCCTCCGGTCCCCGAGGGCGGGTGCGGGCAGAGGCAGGGCAGGCAGTGCTGAGGCCCACCGCCCCCTCCTGGCCCTGCCCCGCTGTCAGTGGGACAAGAAATGAAATGAGGAAATGAGAGCCGGCTGGTCTACCTGAACGGCTGGCTGAGGGACGGCACCGCATCTCCTGCGGTGGCATCTTGGAATCTCTAACTCCTGGTGCTCGAGGGATTGAGGGAGAAAGAGCTTTTTAAAAAAATATATGTATTATGTTTTTTAATTTCAGAGAGGAAGAGAGAGAGAAACATCCATGATGAGAATCCCTATTGATCAGCTGCCACATACACATCTACACTCGAAACCCAGGCACGTGACCTGACCGAGAATCAAACTGTGACCTCCTGGCTCATAGGTGTGACTTCCTGGTTCATAGGTCAGTGCTCAACCACTGAACCACACCGGCCGGCCGGGCGAGAAAGAGCTTTTACTCTGTTAGCCCCACCTCCTGAGGCTGGCGGCCGGCTGGCCTTATGTGAAGTGTCACTCCGTGTCCTCTGGCCTGCGAGAGGGTACGTTGACCTGCAGGCTGAGAGCTCAGAGCCAGATGAGGCCTGGGAGTGAAAACCACACACCCTGCACCTCCCGTTCCGCCGGCCGCGGGTGTGCGGGCAGGCTCTCCCCGCTGCGTTTATAACCGAACGTGAAGACTTAAGTGGCCTCGAATGGCATCACTTAAAACCGTCTCCATTACAACAGCGCTCAGACACTGGCGTGTGCTGACCCAACGTCTTTTTCACGTCCGATACTCTTTCTTCATGAAAACGTGCGCAGTGATGATCAAAAGCATGGGTGAGTGGGATAGAGGTGTTCTTCGAAGTGAGAAATAAAAAGAAAGGCCGAGATAGGATCCTTTTTAAAATGTATTTTTTAAATATGTTTTTGAGAGAGAGGGAGTGGGGGGGAGGAAGAGAGAGAAACATCCATGATGAGAGAGAATCATGGATCACCTGCCTCCTGTACATCCCTTACTGGGAATCAAGCCCACAACCCGGGCCTGTGCCCTGACTGGGAATCGAACCCCAACCTCCTGGTTCATAGGTTGTTGCCCAACCACTGAGCCACGCTGGCCGGGCATAGAAGATGTTGATTTCTAACATGCACCAGCTTCTTAGGGGTGTCAGGAAGAGTGGATAAATATCGTGAACACTGAGAACACGTAGGACAGTGCCTGGCACAGAGCAAGTGCGTGTTACCTTTTTCGCCTTCCCTTTAAGAAGGTGCTGTCTGCGCAGAAAAATACAGGACACGCAGAGGGAAAGGTAACGAACGGTGACCAGGAATATTGTGAGGCCACAGACAGAGGGGTGCTGGCTCCGGCCTGGGCGTTTAAAATGGACCCCCGCTAAGCTCCCTGTAGAGCTCAAGTCTTAAGACACGAACATTCGGGGGCCCCACTTTGGGGGACCATTGATTGGGTTGTAACCCCATCTTGAGACGTTTGATTCTCAGGTACCTGCCTGACACTTTTGATCCCTCCAGATATGACTGCAATTTTTAAATGTGTTTTTGTTCATGTCAGAGAGGGAGAGAATAGAAACAATCATGATGAGAGAATCATGGACCGGCTGCCTCCTGCACGCCCCACACTGGAGATGAGGCCCACCACCAGGGCATGTGCCCTGATGGAATTGAACTAGCAACCTCTGGTTCCTGAGAGAGGAACATCCATGATGAGAGTCATGGACCGGCCGCCTCCTGCACGCCCCCTGCTGAGGATCGAGCCTGCAACCCAGGCAGGTGCCCCGCCCGGGAAATGAACCGTGACCTCCTGGTTCGTGGGTCGAGGCTCAACCATGGAGCCACGCCGGCCGGGCAGTCCCTATAGCTGTTAAAACGAGGTTTACCAGATAGTCCCCCTCAAAGAGGCAGCAGCGTCATCCCTGTCACCATCTTCATCGCCACCACCACCATCATCGTCGTTAGCACCCTCAGAGCCCGAGGGGAAGGTGCGTGGGTAACGTGGCTGAGGGAGATTTTGAATCTGTGCGTTTCCAGTGCCAGCGGGGGGTGGGGTGAGGGTGGGGAGAGCAGAGAGCTCTTTGGGAGAGAAGGTGACCTTTTCCCGATGCCCGGCTTGGCTGGCGCTCTGACAACTGTCACAACGCGCAGAGGGCCTTGGCGTTGGCTTCGGTTGGCGAGCAAACTCAGTGCGCGCTCTCACCCAGGAAAGGGCCAGGAAGGGGGTGGCTTGGAAGGAGTCCCTGTGGACCTGGGGGTCTCCCCGCCCCAGCCCTGTCCTGGTGGCCTGGCCCCCGCTCTGGGCCGGACCCCCTCCCCCGGCAGCTGCCCCCCGTCTGGGGTTTCCAGGCCCGATGCCAGAGGGCCAGAGGCTGCCGGCCACGTATTCCGCATCCCCTCCCGGGGTAAGTAGAGGCAGCCTCCGGGGTGGGCTTCCTGGGGGTGGCGGCTCTGAGTCATCACGCGAGAGATAGATGAGTGTGTGTTCTAGTCCTGCCGGCAGCGTGGGAGAGCGGCAGGTCACCCACAAACATCTGCTCTGCCCCCCATAAGCCGGCTGCTGAGGTTGGGTAGGAGAACAAGGATGACGTGGGGAAGCAGGCAAAAGGGTAGCCAAATGGGCAGCTTACAGGTGATGGGGCTGGAGTTTGCAAAGGCCTGTGGGTGTGCAAAGGCTGGAGGTTGGCGAAGGTTGGAGGTTGGCAAAGGGCTGTGGGTGTGCAAAGGCTGGAGGTTGGCAAAGGCCTGTGGGTGTGCAAAGGCTGGAGGTTGGCAAAGGCCTGTGGGTGTGCAAAGGCTGGAGGTTGGCAAAGGCCTGTGGGTGCACAAGAGCCACAGGAGAGTCCCTGGAGGACGCTGTGTGATGGTGACCATGTTGCGGGGGGTACAGGAGGCATTGAATCAATGGTTCTTTCTCATCATTCATGTTTCTCTCTCTCCTTTCTTCTCTGAAGTTAAATATGTAACGTATAACAAATGGCAGATAAAATTATAATATTTTCCTTCTCCCCCAGCACTGCTCGTACGTGGAGATTAACAAGCAAACCAATGGAGGCCTGTCACTGTTCTCTTAGTGACAAACAACACATCTTCCCGAGCGATCAGGTATGTCACGCCGCCGCTGACGCCGGGGGACAGAGGACGTCGCCTTCTGTTAGCAGGCTTGTTTAGATCATCATCCAGCTCGGCTTAAGTTTCAAGTTCACCAGGGAACCAGTGGGGACAGGGGTCAATAGGTCATGTTTTCACTGGACCAGAGGGTGTCCACAGTTTTATTAAAATGGGACGGGGGGGGGGTATTTTGACACGGCTGTAAAGGGAGACGTGCCAAGACCCGTGATGTAGGGAGAGCTTCCGGCAGATCGGAAAAAGGAAACCCAGTGCCGTGTCTGCGGACAGGAGAGAGCGGTGCGGTACAGAGGTGAGGACGCGGCCATGGCTGATGGGGATGTCGTGGGCACAGGTCAGGTTAGCTCAGGTGGACAGCATGGTTCCCTGTGATTTCTCACACACTGAGGGGTGGTCGCCTCCGGAAGACCAGTCACACCACCACCACATATAGTTACACTTTTGTGTGTGAGTGTGATGAGACCATCAACATGGACTCTCCCATAACTTTCAAGTGTCCAGGTGAGCTCCCACACAGCGTTTACAGTCACCGCGTTATACATCACATCCCAGGACTTATGTTTTAACTGGAAATCTCTCCTTTTTGACCACACACTGAGTGGCCAGATGATTTCTGAACACATAGTAATCTGGCCACTCAGTGTGTGTGTGTGTGTATTAGAGGCCCGGTGCATAAATTCGTGCATGGGTGGGGTCCAGCCAGCCTGGCCAGGGGTAGGGGATAGGGGTGGTTGGCCAGCTTACCTGCTGGTCGAACTCCTAGTCGAGGGGACAATTTGCATATTATTTTATTATATAGGATATACACTGAGTGGCCAGATTATGATCTCTGAACACAATAATCTGGCCAGTCAGAGTGTGTGTGTGTATTAGAGGCCTTGTGCATGGGTTGGGTCCAGCCAGCCTTGCCAGGGGGAGGGGACAGGGGTGGTTGACCAGCTTATTGAGGGGACAATTTGCACATTAGTCTATTACATAGGCTACACACTGAGTGGCCAGATTATTATGTGTTCAGAGATCATTATAATCTGGTCACTCAGTGTGTGCACCCATTCATCTCGCCCCCTCTTGCAGCCACCAATCTATTCTCTGTAGATTCCACCTATGAGAGAGAGCCTGTGATAGTTGTCTTTTTTCTTTATTTTTCAATTTTAAAGGACTGTTTATTAGCCGACCAGATTACAAACACAACCATGCAGATAGTAAGCCTATTGGTCTGCTCTCCCCTCTTCCCAGCATCTTCGCCTTCTCCCAGGTGGGTGGTCTTCTTCGCCCCGCCTCCTCGTGGGGAAGGGACGTGAAGGGCCACAGGAAGTGTCCACTTCTTGGAAGCGCTTTCCAACGGTGTGGATCTCACGGGTCGGACCTTCCATGCAGATGCCGCCCCTTTTACCAGGGGACGGAGCAACCCGAGTCTTCCCGTCAGGGAAACCTGTTGGGTGTGGATTTTGTCATCACCATGCGTGGAGATCAGTGCAGGCACTGACTCCAGGTTGGGGTGCCCCATGCATGTGTGGCCCCACCACCCACAGCACGTTCAGGGCAGCCTGGAGCTTAAAAAGGGGCCAGTGCTGAAACCGGTGTGGCTCAGTGGGTAGAGTGTCAGTCTGCGGACTGAAAGGTCCTGGGTTCGATTCCCATCAAGGGCACATACCTTGGTGGCAGGCACATCCCCCAGTGGGGGGTGTGCAGGAGGCAGCTGATTGGTATCTCTCTCTCATCGATGTTTCTGACTCTCTCTGCCTTTCTCTCTGTGAAAAAATCAATAAAATATGTTAAAAAAAAAAACTAACAAAAAACAGGGGTGCCGGTGAGGAGCTGGCGAAGGCGGAAGAACTGCAGCACCTTCCGGACCCTTGGCTCGGACCCGGTGCCCAGCGCCAGCGCGGGTTCCAGGTGCGTAGAGTGTGCGCTTTCCTTACCTCTGGCCCTTCCCTCCTCCGCTCTGTCCTCTGCCCGTGTCCTCGGACCTGCCGAGCTTCTCGTGGATGAGGCGCTTCTTGCCTCTGAAGCAGCTTTGGGGCACGCTTCTTTCTCAGGCACCTGCTCTGCCCAATTCCTCCTTCCCCCCTTTTCTTCTCCTCTTCCTCCCCATCCCTCCTGCACCCTCCCGGTTCCAGCCGGAAAAGAGCTGTCTCATTTCCCTCGGGCCACCCCTCCCTGTGGTCACAGAGGCGCTCGGATGGAAAGGAGGGTGGCTGCCTCCTCTGTGCCTGGGACACCCCCACCACGGGGGTCCTGTGTCCCCGGAGAGGTTCCTCCTGGGTGAACAGGACTTCACCCTGAGCCAGTGCCCTACCCTTTCATACAGCTCATGTTGTGGTGACCCCCAACCATACAATTATTTTTATTGCTACTTCATAACTCTAATTTTGCTAGTGTTATGAAGTGGGGGTCACCACAACATGAACTATATTAAAGGGTCGTAGCATTAGAAAGGTTGAGAACCACTGCCCTAAGCGAAGTGGGAAACAAAGTCCCCGGACACTTAGACTGGAGAGGGGGTGCTGCGGGTTTGGGGGTAACAGGGTGGAAATTGGTCCCGTGGGTCAACTGGTGTGGCTCAGCGGTGGAGCCTTGGCCTGTGAACCAGGCGGTCAGGGTTCAATTCCCAGTCAGGCGTGTGCAGGAGGCAGCTGATCAATGCTTCTCTCTCCTCATGGATGTTTCCCTCTCTCTCTCTCCCTGTCTGAGATGCATCAAAATATTTAAAAAATCATCTTTTTTTCCTGGCCCTGGGACACACCCCAAGCTGAGCCACACCAGCCACCCAGGCCAGCGGGAAGGGCGGCAGAGGGGGTGACTCTCCATGACGGTTTCTGAAGGAAACCATCAGAGACGATGGGAAAGCTGTGGCCTCAAAGGCTGACGGGAGACCGAGGACCCCAAGTTGTGTCCAGAGAGACAACACGGGACCTCTGCCGCCGGGCAGCGCCCCCACCACACTCACTCTCTGCGGCTCCTCGGAGTCTCTGGGCCTGAGCTTTTTGGGAGGAGGTGGGAGGTAAGATGGTGGGGGACAGGTCTCCCCGGAGAGGTGCTGGTCTCCCTGGGACTGTGAAGAGCCATGCGCCGGAGCCCAGGTTCCGTCCTCTTCAGGTTGAACAGATGTGATTCAACACGTCACTCGGGAGCGACCTGAAACAGTTTTCCAATAATCAGTTACCCCAGGTACCCCGTATTATTTACCCCGGTTATGTGCAGGGAGACAACCACGCAGATGTGGAGACCAGGAGGAACGCTGAAAAGATCTCCAACATTTATGCTAAAATAAAAAGTTTTTGACTTGGGAGGGATATGATTTTTTTTTTTTTTTTTTTAATGCTAGCCTGGTCTTGCTTTGACGGGGCAGACGCTCTGCCCCAGAACAGGCACGAAGGCTGTGAAATTTAGTGCAAGACTTCGAGGGGAGCTGGGGGGCGAGAGCTGTGATAATCAGGGCGCGTGACCCCCAGAAATCAGCATCTTGCACCTCCTCAAAGCCCCCATGGGGAGCCACAGGTACACTGTGTTGGGAGGCGGGAGGAGAAAGGAGCCCCTTTAGAGTCACAGTGATGATTGTTGTTTTTTGTGCATCCTTTGCCCGAGGACATTTCCCCATGGTTTTTGGGGAGAGAGAGGGGAAGACAGACATGAATGTGAGAGAGACACCGATGGGCTGCCTCCTGCACGCACCGTCACCAGGGCCCGGGCCGGGGAGGAGCCTGCAATGGAGGTACCTGCCCCTGACCGGAATCGAACCCCAGCCCCTTGGGTCTGCAGGCCAACACTCTGGCTATTGAGCCACACTGGCCGGGGGGATCTCAGCCCATTTAGAGCCACAATTGTTTTGTTGCCCTTTACCCTGTCCTTCCTGCTCTCTTCTCAGTGGGACAGGGGGCTGTCCCTTTGGGATGCCCTTGCCAGGGCTCCAGCCCTCTAGTCCAGGCCCTGACTGGGATGGGACTCGGGGTCCCCCCCAGCCTCAGCCGTGTGTGGGGGTCTGCTGCCCAGTCCCAGCCCTGGGTGGGCAGCTCCAGGCGGAGCCCAGCCTCCAGACCCCACCAAGGATGGAGGCCCTCCGCCTGGTCCTCAGTGGGGAGGTGGGCACCCGGTGCCCAGGGCTGGTTCCTCCGGCCGCTGGGCTGAGGGAGACGCTCTCTCCTGTGCACACACTCCCCTCCTGGTTCTGGGCCTGGCTGCGTGTGTCCACGTGGGTTTAAACTCTCTCCTGGGTGGGGGAGAAAGGGAGTGACCGCCCGGGCCCCCTCCAGCATCTGGAAGCGGCTGTCCACCTGCGTTCTCAGAGCTGGCAGGAAGACTGGCAGTCCCCCCCACCCCCCGTCTCCCTAAACTCCTACAAAGCACCCTAGCCAGCTGCTCTGTGGACAGAGCGCCCGCCTGTGGACTGAAGGGTCCCAGGTTGCATTGCCATCAAGGACACATGCCTGGGTTGTGGGCTCAATCCCCAGTGGGGGGCTGAGGGGTGCAGGAGGCAGCCAATCAAGGATTCCATCATTGATGTTTCTATCTCTCTCTCCCTCTCTATAAAATACAATAAAAAATACATGTATTTCTTTAAAAGAGGGTTAAAGTAGCCCAAACCAGATTGGCTCAGTGGATAGAGTGATGGCCTGCAGACTGAAGGGTCCCGGGTTCGATTCCGGTCAAGGGCATGTACCTTGGTGGCTGGCACATCCCCAGTAGGAGGTGTGCGGGAGGCAGCTGATCGATGTCTCTCATCAATGCTTCTAGCTCTCTATCTCTTTCCCTTCTTCTCTGTGAAAAATCAATAAAATATTTTTTTAAAAAAAGTTAAAGCAAAAGTTCTTTTCTTTAAAACAAGAAATAAAACCACTCACCTGGCAAAGCTGGGTCGCAGCAGCGGTGGGCGACCCGCCCTTCTCCCCCGTGTTTCCCTGCTCGCCACCCACGACCGTCCCACCTCACAGCCACATGACGTGTGTCCCTGGTGCCAGCCCAGCCCCTGAGCCGTGTTGCCTCACTGAGTCTCGAGCCAGCTGGTGGGGCGGCCGGAAAAGCCGTGCCATCTCCCTCCCAACCCACACCCGCCCTGCGAGTCTGTGCACAGCCCCCTCCACCCTATGTGTGCGGGGGCGCCGAGGACCCGGGGACAGGTGTGTGACCGTCTCCTCACACGGGAAGTGTCTGTCCGAAGCACGGTCCCAGGGTGGGATCGTTTGATGCCATCCGCGGCTCAAAGGAGGGCGGTCTCCGGAGAGCCACCTGCCCCAAGCCCTTTGCGTAGGCTCCCTCCTCCAGAGAGAAGGGGAGCAAGCTGTGAGCCCCAAAGCTGGCCTGTGGCGGGCAGAGCTGTCACTGGATCCCTCTGGACAGTCCGTGGCATGTGCGCACATGCCCAGCACCAGGCGGTGCCCACCTATGCCGTCACCTGCGGAGGAAAGCACGTGGCCTACCGTGTCCCCTGTGATCCTCTCGATGCCTGCCGTGCGCACACTCCCCGGGGCTGGGGGCCTGCCGTGTGCACACTCCCCGTCGTGGCTCGGGTGCGG
Organism: Lasiurus borealis; assembly: GCA_004026805.1. Taxonomy (NCBI): domain Eukaryota; kingdom Metazoa; phylum Chordata; class Mammalia; order Chiroptera; family Vespertilionidae; genus Lasiurus; species Lasiurus borealis. Next base: position 32,582 of record PVJN01015631.1, on the reverse strand, counting down.
GGGCCAGAGCTGCAATACACAGGCTCGGTGAGCAGAGGGACCAGCCCGGGGAGGAAGCGGAGGGAGGGGAGAGGGTGGGCAGGAGGAACCCTGAAAACACAAGGCCTGCCAAGCCACAAGGGAAGGCATGATCTCATCGTGTTTGGTTTTGGCTGAGGGCGAGGCGAAACCTCCGAGGCCCACGCAGCGTCTCTCCGCCACGCGGGTGCGGGCCCTTCAAAGGCCCGGCCTGGGCCCGCTCCAGCCCCGCGCCCACGGATCGATTCCGCGTCGGGCACCCGTCCAGGTGTGGGGCTCGATCCCCGGCAGGGGACGTGCAGCTGGTCGTGTTCTCTCTCATCATTGATGTTTCTCTCCCTCTCTTTTCCTCCCTGAAATCAATAAAAAAACATATATATGTATAGATATAGATATAGATATATAGATGTAGAGATTTTAGATATTTTTATTGATTTCAGAGAGGGAGAGAGCAACGTCAGTGATGAAACAGAACCGTTGATCTGCTGCCTCCTGCACGCCCCACCCCCCCAACTCTTGGGATTGAGCCCTTGCAACTCAGGCGTGTGCCCTTGACCGGAATCGAACCCGGGACCCTCCAGTCTGCTGGCCAACGCTCTATTCACTGAGCCACACTGGCCAACGCGATAGAAATGTATTTTAGAAAACCACACCCCCCAGAGGCGGAGGAAAAGAAGATAAAATATAAAAAACTGTGAGCAATGAAGGCCCCTCTTCTGTGCTCGGAACGAGTTCATGGCGTCTCATGTCTGAGAAGTGGAAGCAGCGAAGGGAGGGGAGACGGGGAGAAAAATGGAAACGCAGGTAGAGCAGCCAGGCTGGCAAAGGGCTGGCTGAAAAATAAAAATAAAGCCTGGCCGAACCCCGTGTGGCTCCGTGGAGAGAGCGTCGGCCTGCGGACTGAAGGGTCCTGGGTTTGATTCCGGTCAAGAGCATGGACCTTGGTTGCAGGCACATCTCCGATGGGGGGCGTGCGGTGGGCAGCTGATGGATGTCTCTCTCTCATCTATGTTTCTGGCTCTGTCCCTCTCCCTTCCTCTCTGTAAAAAATCAATAAAATATATTTAACAAATGAAGAGAAAGCCTGGACGGCGGGGAATGTGGGGGGGAGGGGGGAAGCAGGGACAGGGGTCAGTCTCCTGCCATCCAGCCTGGGCAGTGCCACGGGGCAGCCACCGGTGAGATGACTGGTGACCGCAATATGCGAGTGACCCCGTTGAGCGCGCACAGGCTGTCACCGAATTGGGAGGAAACCCTCGGTAAAACGTAACCTTGTTTGGTGACAGAACTGTCCGCCATGCCAATGGCTTTCCTGCTTTGGTTGAGCTTTTACCTGAGTCCAGTCTCTGTCCCTGGCTCCCAGGTTCCCGGGGAGGGCTGTCCTGTAATTTTTTTAAAAAAATATATTTTATTGATGTTTTACAGAGAGGAAGGGAGAGGGATAGTCAGAAACATTGATCAGCTGCTTCCTGCACAGCCCCTACTGGGGATGTGCCCACAACCAAGATACGTGTCCTTGACCGGAATCGAACCTGGGACCTTTCATTCCACAGACCGACGTTCCATCCACTGAGCCACACCGGTTTCGGCTGTCCTGTAATTTGTGTGTGAGCGGGAAATGCCAGCAGGCTGAGAGATGTGAGAAGTGTGTTCGCCTCCCCGTTATTACTCGGTGCCCCAGAGACTTGGCGGGGGTTGGGAGGGTGGGGGGGAGTGTGGTGGGGGATGTGATTATTTCTCGCGAGGAGCGGTTCTGGGTGCTGATGTCCCGAGAGCCCACCTATCTGCCATTAACGGAGTCTGTTGGTTTGGTTCCAGGGTCTGGAGCCCCGGCCTCGAACCCTTCCCCTCGGAGAAGCGTTCTGCATGAGCGAGAAGGACGTGGAAGGCCCGTGGACAATGGGTCGGGAAATCGCACGGACCACGGACCACGCCGTGTCACTCCGCCTGGCTGATCTCATTCCACCACCGTCAGTAAAGCACACCGCCCTCTCGGCTGCCTGCCATCTCCGCCACGACTTGGTCAAAACGGAATTATGTTTGTGATTTCTCTTAAAAAAAAATAAAAAAATATATATATATAGCCCAAACTGGTCTGACCAGATAGAGCACTGGCCTGCGGACTGAAGGGTCAAGGGCATGTACCTTGGTTGCGGGACATCCCCAGTGGGGGGTGTGCAGGAGGTAGGTGATGGATGTCTCTCTCTCACTGATGTTTCTAGCTCTCTGTCCTTCTCCCTTCCTCTCTGTAAAAAATCAATAAAGTATATTTTTAAAAAATTTATATATTTACTGATTTCAGAGACTAAGGGAGAGGGAGAGAAACATCACGGACCGGCTGCCTCCTGCACGCCCCCTATTGGGGAACAAGTCCGCCACCCCAGGCGTGTGCCCGGCCTGGGAATCGAACCGTGACCTGCTGGTTCCTAGGTCCAGGTTAACCCCTGAGCCACGCCGGCCGGGCTCTTTCTGCCAAACTAAAGGTCAATGTCACCTCCCTGATGGCTCTGTTGTCATACAGACAAGAGCCAGGATCCGTGGAGACAGGGGTCTCAGGAGGCCGAGCTGAAGCAGGCCGGCATGGGCTGGGACAGGCCGGGTGGATACAGGTCCGGGTCAGTTCCAACGAAAGAGCAACAGCCGCTCCCTTCTCGGGGTTAGAGTGCGGGCAGGGAGTGGAGGGAGGGCAGGGGGGGATGCACGGATGCTGAAAGGACCCTTCGGTCATCGGGAACCCGGGGTTCGCTGGGCATCCTGCCTGGTTTTCCTTCGGCTCCGTCCGGCAGCTGGGCTGGGAGCCGGCGCAGGCAGCACAGGGGAGACGCCCTGCGGGGTCCACCCCCGGCCCCGGGCGGCACTTGCCTGTCCCTCCACCCGGCGGTGCTTCCGACTCACCCACTGAGCAAGGGACCGAGTGGGCAGGGGCCGTGGGCACAGACACGCCCGGGATTTGTTTTGTTTCCAAAACAAACCAGTGAGGGAGGCTGAGGCTGCGGCCGGACACGCCCGTGCTGGAGAAGGATGGAAGGCAAGCGCAGCCACGTGGGACTCAGGGCGTGATCCGCCCCGGGAGCCTCTGGGCTGAGGATCCCTCGAGGCCGCCAAGACCAGCCACCACCTCTGTGCTTAGGGGGGTGGGGGGTGGAGGGAAGGAGGGGGCTTTCCGAGGAGCACCCCTCTCCAGGCAAACCTTGAACTTACTGAACTGGTGCCCAGGGACAGGCCGAGTCTCTGTCTGTCTGTCTGTCTGCAGAGACAGGAGCTCATTTAAAAATATATATATAGCTGAAACCAGTTTGGCTCAGTGGATGGAGCGTCAGTCAGCCTGGGGACTGCGGGGAGGGGGGGGGCGTCCCAGGTTCGATTCCGGTCAAGGGCACGTACCTTGGTTGTGGGCACATCCCCAGTGGGGGGCGTGCAGGAGGCGGCTGATCGATGTCTCTCTCTCTTCGATGTTTCTGGCTTTCTATCCCTTTCCCTTGCTCTATGTGAAAAATCAATAAAAATATATTAAAAAATAAATTAAAAAAAAATATATATATATGCCAAAACTGGTGTGGCTCAGTGGATAGAGCGTCGGCCTGCAGATTGAAAGGTCCCGGGTTCAATTCCGGTCAAGAGCACGTACCTTGGTTGTAGGCACATCCCCAGTGGGGGGCATGCAAGAGGCAGCTGATCCATGCTTCTCTCATCAATGTTTCTAACTCCCTATCCTTCTCCCTCCCTATAAAAAAAATCAATAAAATATATATATGTATATATATATATACTGATTTCTAAGAGAAAGGGAGAGGGAAAGCATCAGTGAGGAGAGAGAATCACAGACCGGCTGCCTCCTGCACGCCCCACACGAGGTGAAAAAAAATAAAAAGTAGAGGTTTTTCTCTCTCCTTGACTTATGAAGCACCTCCAAGAAAGGTCCATTATTGCGCTGGGCGGTGCGGCTCAGTGAATAGAGTGTCAGTCCGTGGACCAAAGGGTCCCCAGGTTCGATTCCGGTCCAGGGCATGTCCCTCGGTTGCAGGCTCCTCCCCGGCCCGGACCCTGGTCGGGGCAGGTGCAGGAGGCAGCCCATCGATATGCTTCTCCCACCTCCATGTTTCTCTCTGTCTCCCTCTCTCTTCCACTTTCTCTAAAAAACAACGGGAAAATATCCTCTGGTGAAGATTAACAATTCATTAATTAAATGTCCTTCATTGCTCAGTGTCGGCCTGCGGACCAAAGGGTCCCGGGTTCGATTCCGAGCCTGGCACACTGGGAACCGGGCTGGGCTCCCGGACGTACCCTGCGGGAAACGCGTGTGCCCAGCGCAGCGAGGCGTGGCCCGTGCCCCCGACACCCTCCCCCTCCCCCCGCAGCTGGCGGACAAGGGCTGCCCCAGCCCCTCGAGCAGCGCCACGCTGTCCAGCAGCGCCTCCAGCACCAGCGACGACAAGCACTTCGGCTCCGGGGACCTGGACCCCGAGCTGCTGGGCCTGACCTACCTGAAGGGGGCGTCCACCGACAGCGGCATCGACACGGCGCCCTGCCTGCCCCCCGCCTGCGAGGTCCCTGGGCCCCGGGCACCTGCCCTGGGGAATCCCCTGGGCCCCACACACCTCCCCTGTGCAGTGGGGGCCTGAGAGATGTGTTTCGAATGGTGAAATTTACACACCAGCCAGCCACGTGTCCGTGCTCACTCCTGTCCGCCTCTGAGCGCAAAACCAGGCATGTCCCCAAGCTCACAGCCACACGCTCTCTCCTGTCCGCATCTGAGAGCGGGGCGGCAGCGGGAGGCAGAGACGGGGCAGAGCACCCCACCTCCACAGGCTCAGGATGCTCCAGTGCAAGCTGCGTGCCGGGGGCGGGAGGATGCCGCACGCACGGCCGGGGCCGTCCAATAGGAAAAGAGGCAGCAGGTGTAGAGGATGCTTCTGAAGCGGGGGGCTGTGAACAGGGGGGGACGAAGCGGGGACGAGCCGGCACCACTGAACCCCGGTGCATCACAGCTCGTGTCTGCTCTCTCCTCAGCGGCTCCCGCCACTTGGGCAGCCCTTCCACCCACTGCTCCAAAAGCACCGGCTCCCTGGACACGTCCAAGGTCTACATCGTGGCTCACAGCGGCGGCCCGCCGGCGCCGGGCCCCGTGGCCAAGGCCTACCACCGCCAGGCCGCCGCCATCAAGTACGTCATCGGCTGGAAGAAGGCGGAGGGCAGCCCGCCGCCCGAGGAGCCCGAGGGGCCCGAGTGTCCGGGGTAAGGCGGCCGCGGGCCCTCCAGGCGCCGGGGCCGAGCGCCGTGTCCCCCAACAGGATGTCTTTCCTAACAGAGAACAGTCCAGCCTGAGTGGCGTGGCTCAGCGGCTGAGCGTCGACCTAGGAGCCAGGAGGTCACGGTTCGATTCCCGGTCAGAGCACAGGCCCGGTTTCAGGCTCGATCATCAGTGTGGGGCGTGCAGGAGGCAGCCCATCCATCATGCTCTCTCTCTCCCTCTCTCCCTCTCTGAAATCAATAAAAACATATTTCAAAAAAATAAAAATAAAGACGAACAATCTACAAACACCTTTGGAAAACTCTCTAAATACTGGCATTTATATTTCTCTTAAAGCAGTGGTTCTCAACCTTTCTAAAGCCGAGACCCACCATCCAGGCTTGTGCCTTGACCGGGAATCGAACTCGGGACTCTTCAGTCCGCAGGCCCATGCTCTATCCTCTGAGCCACACCAGCTGGTGTTCCAGGGGTTTCTAGGGGGTGACATGGTTCTTGCTCGATGGGCAATAGCCTCACAGCCTGACAACACAAGGAGCAGCGAACCTTAATGAATTCCAAGTTAGAACGTCAAGTTGGGGAAAACCAAGATGGCGGCATAGGTGAACACCTACACTGCTGCCTCGCACAACGATTTCAAAACTACAGCTAAAGGATAGGACGGATACCATCCAGAAACACAGGAAAGCTGGCTGAGTGGAAGTTCTACAGCTAGAAGGAAAGAGTGTCTCACGGAGACTCAGAGGAGCTGCAAAAAGCTGAGGGACAGAGACGCGCACGTGGAGAGGACAGGGCAGAGGGCCTGGCTGGCTTCCTCTAGCGGGAGGGAGACAGAAACTCCCAACTGCACTGAACTCCACTTCTGACTGCAATGAACCCCAGTTCCAAGTGAGACTCATACGGGGGAGTCTGGACTGTTGTGAAAAGGGAGGAGTGCAGGGAGACTTAGGGGAGCCTCGAAAGGCAGAGGATTGGGGGCGCAGAAAGTGTGCACACACAGCACTGACTGCTGATTGTGCCGCTGGCTTTCTCTAGAGCAGCGGTTCTCAACCTGTGGGTCGCGACCCCTTTGGGGGTCGAACGACCCTTTCACAGGGGTCGCCTAAGACCAGCGGAAAACACCTATTTCCCATGGTCTGAGGAGCCAACAGACCGCTCCTCGGTGTAGCAAAGTGTAGCCATGTAGTTTACTGTTGTCCTAGGAAGACTGTTGCCCATGCTACACCACGATTCAAGACAAAATTTCATTTATTTGTAATTAGAAAGAAATATTTCACAATATATAATTACATATTGTTTTTGTGACTAATCACTATGCTTTCATTATGTTCAATTTGTAACAATGAAAAAACATCCTGCCTATCAGATATTTACATGACAGTTCATAACACAGCAAAATGACAGTGATGAAGTAGCCACGGAAATAATTTTATGGTTGGGGGTCACCACCCCATGAGGAGCTGTCTTAAAGGGTCTCGGCCTTAGGAAGGTTGAGAACCACTGCTCTAGCGGGAGGAAAACAGAACCTCCCAACGGCACTGAAATCCAGGTCCAATTGCACTGAACCCCAGTTTCGGGCGAGACCCTGGGGACCCAGACTCATACAGGTCTCTAGAACGCACAGAAACTCAGGGGAGCCGGAAAGGCAGAGTTCTGGAGGCAAGCACACATGCGCAGACACAGCTGATCCTCACAACCAATTGGCTTGGAGGTCAATTCCCCCAGTGATTCCAACAACAATCAAGAATTTACAGCCAAAACCGGGGTGGCTGAGTGGATTACCTACAAGAGAGCACCCATACAACTGTCAGCTGATTTCTCAAAGGAAACGATGCAGGCCAGACGGGAGTGGCAAGCAATATTCAAAGTAATAAATAGCAAGAACCTACAACCAAGAATAATCTACCCAGCAAAGCTATCATTCAGAATTGAAGGGCAGATCAAGAGCTTCACACAGAAGAAAAAGCTAAAGGAGTTCATCAACACCCAACCTATATTATAAGAAATGCTGAAAGGTGCTCTTTAAGAAGAGGAAGAGGAAGAAAAAGGTAAAGGTAAAAATTATGAACAACAAATACATATCTATCAACAAGTGAATCTAAAAATTAAGTGAATTTAAAATGTGATCAACAGAATAAGGTGGTGAATATATTAGAATCAGGAGCACAGAAAGGGAGTGGACTGATCATTCTCAGGGGGAAAGGGGTGAGGGGTGTACAGGGAGAGACTGGACAAAAATCATACACCTATGGATGAGGTCAATGGGAGGGAGGTAAGGGCAGAGGGAAGGGTGGGAGCTGGGTTGAGGAGTGCTATAGAGGGGAAAAAAGAGAAACAAATGTAATAATCTGAACAATAAAGATTTAATTAAAAATAAAAAGAATTAACTACAGCCAAACTGGGGTGGCTGAGTGGATAATTACCTACAAGTTAATTACCTACAAAAAAGCACCCATACAACTGTCAGCTGATTTCTCAAAGGAAATGATGCAGGCCAGATGGGAGTGGCAAGAAATATTAAAAATGATGACTAGCAAGAACCTACAACCAAAATTACTCTACCCAGCAAAGCTATCATTCAGAATTGAAGGGCAGATCAAGTGCTTCACAGATAAGAAAAAGCTAAAAGAGTTCATCAACACCAAACCAGTGTTATATGAAATGCTGAAAGGTGCTCTTTAAGAAGAGGAAGAGGAAGAAAAAGGTAAAGGTAAAAATTATGAACAACAAATACATATCTATCAACAAGTGAATCTAAAAATCAAGTGAATTGAAAGTCTGATGAACAGAATAAACTGGTGAATATAATAGAATCAGGAGCACAGAAAGGGAGTGGACTGACAATTCTCAGGGGGGAAAGGGTGAGAGGGGTACAGGGAGAGACTGGACAAAAATCATACACCTATGGATGAGGTCAGCGGGAGGGAGGTAAGGGCAGAGGGAAGGGTGGGAGCTGGGTGGAGGGGAGCTATGGAGGGGAAAAAAGAGAAACATGTAATAATCTGAATAATAAAGATTTAATTAAAAATCAAGTAAAACAAACAAACAAAAAAAAACCCCACAATAAAATATATTTTAAAATGTTAAAAAAAAAAAAAAAAGAATTAACTACATGAGAATCCAAGATGGTGGCATAGGTAAACACCTACACTGCTGCCTCGCACAACAATTTCAAAACTACAGCTAAAAGACAGAACGGACATCATCCAGAACCACAGGAAAGCTGGCTGAGTGTAAGTTCTACAGCTAGAAGGAAAGAGAGGGGCTCACAGAGACCCAGAGGAGCTGCAAAAAGCTGAGGTACGGAGACGCACGCACTGAGAGCGGGTGCCAGAGAACCTGGCTGGCTTTCTCTGGGGGAGGGAAATGGAGACTCTCAACGGCATTGAACCCTTTATCTTATGACACTAAACCCCAGATCCAGCTGAAACTCATATGGGGGGAGTTTGGACTGTGAAAAGGGAGAGGTGCATGGAAATTTAGGGGAGTCGCAAAAGATCAGAGGCCTGGTCGCGCACGGCACTGTGCAGAGGACAGATTGCTGATTGTGCCGATGGCTTTCGAGAGTGAGCGGGAGACAGACCCTCCCAACTGTGCCACTTCTGAGTCCACTAAGCCCGTTTCGGGTGAAACCCTGGGGACCTAGACTCGTGTGGTCCTGGAGCACAGGGGGGCCGGAAAGGCAGCGGTCTAGAGGCACTGCAAGAGAGCGCACACGCACAGGGACTGCTCCAGTGACTACCCAGTCACGTGAGACGCAGGGGCCATGGAGGGCGGGCCCGAATGGAAGGCAAGGCAGTCCTTTAAGCCCTGAGACTCCACCCATCCCAAGCTCAACAGAGGCTTCTGCGGTGTTGCAAGTCTGGTATCATAAGGCTGAATCCAACACAGAAGTTCTCCCGGCAGAGTGAAAATGCCGAGGGAAGGGATCACAAACAAAAGAAACGGATGAAAATAAACAACTGGATATAGAGTTCAAAAACCATGCTTATAAGGTTTTTCAAGAATCTCCTAGAAAAGATGGATAAATTTAGCAAGTCCCAAGAGGAGATGAAAAAGGACCAACTAGAGACACTGAATGAAATAAAAAAATATTATACAGAGTCCTAACAGCATACTAGAGGAAGGCAAGAATCAAGTTAAAAATTTGAAATCTAAAGAAGCATTCAACTGAAAAAGCAAGAAGAGAAAAGAATCCAAAAATGTGAATATAATGTAAGGAGACTCTGGGACAGCTTCAAGCATACCAACATCAGAATTGTGGGGGTGCCAGAGGAAGAGAGAGAGCAAGATACTGAAAACCTATTTAAATTAATAATGACTGAAAACTTCCCACATCTGGTAAAAGAAATAGACTGACAAGTCCAGGAAGCACACAGAACCCCATATAAAAGGAACCCAAAGAGGACCACACCAAGACACATCATAATTAAAATACCAAGAGCAAAAGACAAAGAGAGAATATTAAAAGCAGCAAGAGAAAAAGTTCATTACCTACAGGGGAGCACCCATACGACTGTCAGCTGATTTCTCAACAGAAACAATGCAGGCCAGATGGGAGTGGCAAGAAATATTCAACGTGATGAATAGCAAGAACCTACAACCAAGAGTAATCTATCCAGCAAAGCTATCATTCAGAATTGAAGGGCAGATAAAGAGCTTCACAGAGAAGAAAAAGCTAAAGGAGTTCATCAACTCCAAACCAATATTATATGAAATGCTGAAGGGTACTCTTTTAGAAGAGGAAGAAGAAAAAGATAAAAGACAAAAAATTATGAACAAATCCATATCTATCAACAAGTGAATCTAAAAATTAAGTGAATTAAAAATGTGATCAACAGAATAAGGTGGTGAATATATTAGAATCAGGAGCACAGAAAGGGAGTGGACTGATCATTCTCAGAGGGAAAGGGGTGAGGGGGGTACAGGGAGAGACTGGACAAAAATCATACACCTATGGATGAGGTCAATGGGAGGGAGGTAAGGACAGAGGGAAGGGTGGGAGCTGGGTGGAGGGGTGCTATAGAGGGGAAAAAAGAGAAACAAATGTAATAATCTGAACAATAAAGATTTAATTAAAAAAAAAAAAGAATTAACTACAGCCAAACTGGGGTGGCTGAGTGGATAATTACCTACAAGTTAATTACCTACAAGAGAGCACCCATACAACTGTCAGCTGATTTCTCAAAGGAAATGATGCAGGCCAGATGGGAGTGGCAAGAAATATTCAAAATGATGAATAGCAAGAACCTACAACCAAGAATAATCTACCCAGCAAAGCTATCATTCAGAATTGAAGGGCAGATCAAGAGCTTCACAGATAAGAAAAAGCTAAAGGCGTTCATCAACTCCAAACCAGTATTATATGAAATGCTGAAAGGTGCTCTTTAAGAAGAGGAAGAGGAGGAAAAAGGTAAAGGTAAAAATTAGGAACAACAAATACATATCTGTCAACAAGTGAATCCAAAAATCAAGTGAATTGAAAGTGTCATGAACAGAATAAACTGGTTAATATAATAGAATCAGGGGCATAGAAAGGGAGTGGACTGACAATTCTTGGGGAAAGTGGTGAGGGGGGTGCAGGGAGAGACTGGACAAAAATCATACACCTATGGATGAGGACAATGCGGGGGGAGGTAAGGGCAGAGGGTGGGGTGGGAACTGGGTGGAGGGGAGCTATGGGGGAAAAAAGAGGAACAAATTTAATAATCTGAACAATAAAGATTTAATTAAAAAATTAGGAACAACAAATACATATCTATCAACAAGTGAATCTAAAAATCAAGTGAACTGAAAATCTGATGAACAGAATAAACTGGTGAATATAATAGAATCAGGGGCATAGACAGGGAGTGGACTGACAATTCTCAGGGGGAAAGGGGTGAGGGGTGTACAGGGAGAGACTGGACAAAAGTCATACACCTATGGATGAGGACAATGGGGGTGGGGAGGTAAGGGCAAAGGGAGGGGTGGGAGCCGGGTGGAGGGGAGCTATGGTGGGAAAAAAAGAAAGAGTTGTAATAATCTGAACAATAAAGATTAAAAAAAGTAAAGTCCGACGAGAGATTAAAAACGGCGGCAGGAAGTGGAAGCTGCATACACACCCTGCCCGGACCCAACTGGGACCACAGTTCAGATCCACACAGAACCCCCAACCCCCTGCAGAATCCCGGGGACTCGCTGGAGAGAACCCCGGTCACAAGGAGGGAGCTCAGCCATCATCGTGGAGAGAGACCTCTACTTTGCAAAGGAGAAACCAGCCCTTACTTTTGTGGGTGCATCTATGGCGGGAAGAAGGTGCCGAGGGCAGGGCCAGGTTCACTGATTCCCAGGGAGTCAGGTCCTCATAAAAAGCCAGGATTCAGCCCGGCCACGTGGCGCTGGTGGAGCGTCCACCTAGTAACCAGGAGGTCACCATTCGACTCCCGGTCAGGGCACAGGCCCGGTTTGTGGGCTCCATCCCCAGTGGGGGGCGTGCAGGAGGCAGCCGACCCGTGGTTCTCTCTCACTCCCTCTCCCTTCCTCTCTGACATCAGTAAAAAAAAAAAAATCTACCTATTATATATATATATATATATTTTTTTTAATATATTTTATTGATTTATTTTACAGAGAGGAAGGGAGAGGAATAGAGGGTTAGAAACATTGATGAGAGAGAGACATCCATCAGCTGCCTCCTGCACGCCCCCTACTGGGGATGTGCCCGCAACGAAGGTACATGCCCTTGACCGGAATCGAACCCGAGATCCTTCAGTCCTCAGACCGACGCTCTATCCACTGAGCCACACCGGTTTTGGCGCATATATATATATATATATATATATATATATATATATATTTTTTTTTTTTTAAAGCTAAGACGAATCACTCAACCTGCTCCTGCAAAGCCTGGGGTATGAGGGAGGGGGTGCTGTCCGTTCACTGCTTACCAACACTCTCTCCCAGAAGGATTCTGTCCTTCTCGTCTCCCCTAGGCCGCCCCCACCCGCACCCGCCCCTCCCAGCTTCAGCCGGGTCCCAGCTCAGCTGCAGGCTGCCTCCCCGCACCCTGGGCCCTCGGCCCAGCCTCCCTGCCTCAGCCCACACTGAGGAGGGGCAGCTGATCTCGGGGGTCCCCCCACAGACACCAGGAAAGCGCCCCTCCCCCGAGTCCCATCCAAAGGCATGGCACCTGAGGTTGGGGGAGGCGTGGGAAACACCATAGAACATTCAGGAGGAGTTCCCACGGCTCCCCACGTGGCCATCCTTTCTGAAACTTCTCCCCATTCGGTCGGACCCAGAACCAAACGCTCTCCCTCCCGCCGCCGCCCGCTGCCCGGCGCGGGATGATGGATGGCGCGGCGCCCGGACACAGACAGACCGACAATGGGCCAAACCGCCACGGTGATTTATGGGCTTTTCCCTCCTCTCAACGCCGACCCACTTCCATCATCCCTCCCGGCCCGAGGGCCCAGCTCCACGTCCACTTTCCCAAGTTTGTTTTACCGGGAACGGCTTGCCCTCGCCCGGCCAATGTGGCTCAGTGGTTGAGCATCCACCCAGGAACCAGGAGGTCAGGGTTCGATTTCCCCATCAGGGCCCAGGCCGGGGCTGCGGGCTCCATCCCCAGGGTGGGGCGTGCAGGAGGCAGCTGGGCCCCGATTCTCCCACTCCATTGGGCTCAGCCGCAGAGCCACGCACAGGCCGGGCCCAGGCACCTGGACCACAGGGATGGTGCCCCGTTACCAGGGAAACCCAAGCCCCCACGCTCTGCAGGGACTCGCCCAGGGGGCTGGCAGGGCAAAGGCCCAGAGTGGGGAGCATCGGGGCAAGTGCCAGGAAATAGCCAGAAGTCACCCCCACACCCAGCACACCACGCAGACCATCCTTCTGTCTCCCCAGGGAGGAGGCAGCCCCACGAGCGGGGAGCCACCTGGCACCCCACATGCTCTGCCTCCTGGGCCATCGCTGCAGCCGCCCTCCCCACCCCCCCAGCTGTCTGCACCCCAGAAACGGTGCTGAGTCGGGCCTGGAAGATGGGTGCTGACGCCTTGGGTATTGCAGGCCCCCACGACCATGGAGACCCGGCGGTCAGTCCATCCGCCAGCACCCATATTTAATAATTCCCTGAAAAACCAAGAAAACGCATGCACTCACCTGGCAGGCCCGGAAAAGGGGGGTCGCTGGTCAGAGGAGCCCCATCCGCTGCGGTCCCTCCTCTCCGCCGTTTGTGGGTCAACGCGGTGCGTGGCCTCGGAGCCGGGCCCCAGCCGGTGTGGCTCCGGGGAGAGAGGTGTCGGCTGGTGAGCGGCAGGGTCCCGGGTTCGACGCTGGTCCAGGGCACAGACCTCCTCGGGGGCAGGCTCCGCCCGGAACCGGAAGTGTGGGCCGGAGGCAGCCCATGGAGGTGTCTCTCTCACGTCCCTATTTCCGCCTCTCCCTCTCTCTCCCTGAAAACCAATGGGAAAAATCCTCGGGTGACGATTAACAACAGAAAAAAACAAAATAAATAAATAAAAATTAAAATAAAAAAGGAAAAGGAGCCGCCATGGCGAGGAGCGCACGCCCGCTGCTAATAAAGGCCTCCGTGCCTCTGTGTGTCATGGCCCCGGGTCTGCCCACCTCCGAGCGGGCACGGCTCCTGGCTTCCTAACAAGGGCGCTTGTAGGGCAGAGAGAAGGCGAGTTTCGGGGTGCAGAGGAAGCCCCCAAGGCCCGCTCGGCCCTCGGGGCGAGCCGGCTTCCGGCCTGGGCCCCGGGGAAGGTACCACGAGCTCTCCGACGCCCTGAGCCTGGCCTGACCGGATGCGGCTTCCGGGCCCTTTCCGCTTCCGGCCTTCGAGCTCCGTGATTGGCTAACCAGCTCGAGGGGGTGGGAGGCGTCACTCTACCTCGTTGATCACAGCTGTCTGGTGTTGGCTGGCCATGTTCCCCAACAAGGAGCAGCTGGCTCCCAGGGAGAACATTCCAGAAGCTGGCTGGTGGCTTTTCTGGGAGCAGGTGCACGCTGTTGTGTTTTTATTGATATCAGAGAGGAAGGGAGAGGGAGATAGAGACATAGATGATGAGAGAATCATGGGTCGGCTGCCTCCTGCACGCCCTGCACTGGGGATGGAGCCCAAAACCCCGGGCAGGTGCTCCTTGACCGGGAATCAAACCGTGACCCCCTGGTTTATGGGTCAATGCTCAACCACTGAGCCTCACCGGCTGGGCCTGAGTCTCTATATTTTTATCTCTAAAATGAGAGAATGTGAGTAGATGAATGGTATAAAATTAAAAATATATATATTTTATTGATTTTCCACAGGGAGGAAGGGAGAGGGATAGTTAGAAACATTAATGAAAGAGAGACATCAATCAGCCGCCTCCTCCACGCCTCCTACTGGGGATGCACCCGCCACCAAGGTACACGCCCTTGATCGGAATCGAACCCGAGACCCTTCAGTCTGCAGGCTGATGCTCTATCCACTGAGCCACACCGGCTTCGGCTGGGGGTCGCTGTCTTTAGCGAGGCCTCCTGCGATGAGATCGGAGTCTCTCCCAGCTCTGCTCAGCCCTGGGATGCTCCATGGTGGAGGCGGAACCATAGCAACGCCGGGCCGCAGCGAGTGCCCTGAAAAGCATTCTGCGCTGGATCCCACAGAAGGCTCGCTCCGAGCTCCGGCCAGAGGGCGAGACGGACGTCGCCCACGGAAACAGCAGTGGCGGCTGCAATGGCATTCCTGCCCGGGGCCTCGCTCCCACCCAGAGGCGAGAACCAATTGGCTTCCAGGAAAGGGGGTGGGGGGTGCCCTATGGCCCCATTTGGCAGGGAAGCATCTGGTCTCTCTTGCGGGTACCTGCTTCGTGTCCCAGGAATGCGGTAAGAGCCACTTTCTGAGGGACGGACGCACACCGCCCGCCGGCAGAATCCGGGAGCAAACCCAGAGCGCAGGAGCCAAGCGCCGTGCTCTGTGCTCGGGGATTTGCCCAACGCAGCCATGTGGGGCCCTGGAATCCATCACCGTGCTCACAGGTGCCTGGGGCCCAACGCTTTGGGGGTCTCCTTCTGTGGAAAAGAAGTGACGGTTCCGGGGGACAGCTGCCTGGAAGCTCTTAGACTCACCCCAGTTCCTCGCCTCCCACATAAAACGTTTGCTTAAGAAGACCCACCAAACCCGGCCGGCCGGTGTGGCTCAGCGGTTGAGCATCGACCTATGAACTAGGGCAGTGGTTCTCAACCTGGGGTTGAACGACCCTTTCACAGGGGTCGCCTAAGACCATCGGAAAATGCAGATATTTACATCACGATGCATAACAGTAACAAAATTTCATGGTTGGGGGTCACTGCCACAGGAGGAACTGTATGCAAGGGTCGCAGCCTTAGAAAGGTTGAGAACCACTGAACTAGGGGGTCAGGGTTCAATTCCCAGTCAAGGGCACAGGCCCAGGTTACTGGCTCAATCCCCAGTGTGGGGTGCGCAGGAGGCAGCTGACCCATGATCCTCTCATCATGGATGTTTCTCTCCCTCTCCCTTCTGCTCTGAAGCTAATAAAGACATATATTAAAAAAATAAAGACAAAATTCCTGCATTTCTCCATCTCCCCCCGTCCCCCCCCATTTGAGCGGGAGTGGGGTTATTTCCGTTCACAACAGCGCGCCCATTGGACGGCTGGCCCAGGAACGGACAGGCACCCCCTCCTCAGGCCGGAGGGGTCTCCTCTCTAAGGGCCTGGCATCCGCCATCAAAGCTGACCGATTCCCACAGCCCTGCCAGGCCCGGGAAAGAGGTCTCCCGCCCTGGAAGGGCTCGGAGCGGGTCCCAGGCGGGGGCTGTGGACAGAGCTGGGCTGTTAGCGGCGTTGCCGGGGAAAGCTGGCTGGGCGCTGGCTCTGCCTAGAGCTGCCTGTGCAGAGACGCCCTGCCAGCCTCGCCCAAGCAGCGCCCTCCTGCCCCGGGCACAGGCGGCCTGCAGAGGGGAGGGGGGAGGGAGGAGGGGGGAGAGGGAGGGGCCCGCCTGGAGCCCAGGCCTCACCCGGGCCTGCTGCTCCCTGACCCTGCGTCAGGCAGGACCTCAAAGGCCTGGGAGCTGTGATGGCCAAGCCGATCAAGTCAACAAGATTCCTTCTCGTGCCCAGCCGGCGGGGCTCAGTGGTGGAGCATCGACCTAGGAGCCAGGAGGTCACGGTTCCATTCCCGGTCAGGGCACAGGCCTGGGTTACTGGCTGGATCCCTGGGTGGGGGCGTGCAGGAGGCAGCTGATCTACGATTCTCTCTCATCATTGATATTTCTCTCTCTCTCCCTTCCTCTCTGAAATCAATAAACAAAATTAAAAAAAAAAAAAAGATTCCTTCTTGCTCTAGACTCAGGCCCAGCCCTTGAGCGACAGACAGGGGGTTGGGGTGGAGGCAGCTCGCCCAGGAGGGGATCCCCCATTCCCAGGGCCTCCTGCTGGTCCTGGTTTCGGGATGGGGAGGGGGTGACAGTATTTGCATAGTTGCTCTTTCAGACGTTTCCCATCGCTCCACGCTCTACCCCGGGAACTCGCTTACAGAACAAATAGCAACGGAGCTGGCCCGGGAGGTGGGCAGGCGAGGGGAGGGGGAGGGAGGGAGGGAGGGAGGGAGGAGGAGGAGGAGGAGGAGGAGGAGGAGGAGGAGGAGGAGGGCTGGAACCCTCACTCACAGCATTACCCGGAGGCGCTGTCGGCCCAAGATGCTGTTGCTAAGTGGTCGACCACGTGGAGCTTCACCCCCTCCTCCCCCGTCTCCATGCGGGGGGTCAGGAGGGGGCCGTTCTCACGACCCTGAGTCCTGGGAGTCTGCCCGCCAGCGGCGGGGGGTGGGGGGGGGTGAGCACCAGGCAGGCTGGAGGTGGGAGGTGCAGGTCCAGGAGCTGGGTCCCTGCTCCCGCTTCGTTCCCTGAGGATCTGCTCATTCCTGGTTCCCCAAGGATCTGCTCATCCCTGTCTCCCTATCTCCTGGACCTCCCTCCGGGGGCTCACGGTTTGCCTCTTGGGGACACATCTCTCCACGGGTGTCACAGGCACCAGACTACAACCCCAATTCTTTTTAAAAAATATATATATTTCTTTATTGATTTCAGCAAGGAAGGGAGAATGAGAGGGAATCACAGATCGGCTGCCTCCTGCACCCCCTACACTGGGGATCAAGCCTGAAACCCAGGCATGTGCCCTTAACCGGAATGAAACCTGGGACCCTTCATTCTGAAGGCCGACGCTCTAGCCACTGAACCACACCGGCGAGGTCCCCAATTCTTTTTTAAACATTTATTTGTATTAATTTCAGAGACGAAGAGAGGATGAGAAAACCACAGATTGGCTGCCTCCTGCACGCCCCACACTGGGGATGGAGTCTGCCACCCGGCACATGCCCTGATGGGGAATCACCATGCCCTCCCAGGTCACAGGTCACTGAGCCCCACGGGCGGGCCTGTCCCTTCCCCGCTTTGGAAGCGTTGTCTCATCCCCGGCTCCCAGGCCCCTCCTCGCCCGGCTCCCTGGCCTCGGTGTGGGCACATCCAGCCTCGCCCTCCGGCAGCTGCCGCCGCGCCGAGCTGTGAACACGCAGGGCCTGGAGCAAACATCTCAGAGCCGCTCTCCGCCTCTCCGCATTAATTACCGAATTAATCATCCTTCAGAGAGGCCCCGTCCCCCCCGCTGCTCCGCCACGGCCTCCTGAGCAGAGCTTCCGGAGATGACGTGGCTTCTCTCCGAACCGGCCGCCACCCCACCCCCGCCACCGTCTGGCTGCCCTTGAGCACCCAGAGGGCACTCTGGCCGGGGTGTCCCCTCCTTCCTGCCCTGGGTCCAAAGAGTCTGTTTTTGGAGGTGAAGCTGTCCGTGTCCTGGTGTTTATCCACCTCAGGTCCCCACAAATGGCTTCATTCAGGTCCCCATCCCTACCCTTTTCTTTAAAAATACTTTTTAAATTTTATTTCAGAGAGGAAGGGAGAGAGAAATAGAAACATACACGATGAGAGAGAATCATCGGTCGGCTGCCTCCTGCACGCCCCATACTGGGGCTGGAGCCCCCATCCCGGTCCTGGGCCCTGACCAGGAATTGAACTCTGACCTCCTGGGTCACAGGTCAATGCTGCACCACTGAGCCACCCTGGCTGGGCTGCGTCCTCTAATTCTCGACACGGTTTCTGCTCTCCGCACGGGGAGAACCCTGCGCCTTGTCCTGGGCCCCTTCCCACCACAGCCCGGGCGCTGTCTCCGTCTATCTAACCTTGGACTTGAAGTCACGGTGTACCCCTTCCTGGTGGTTCTTCAAATCCCTTCAATTTTATTACTTTATTTTCTTGTAAGGAACACCACATTCTCTACTGAATAAGATTCTAATTAAACACACACATACAGACACACACACACACAAAAGGCAACCTTAGTCGAAACCGGTGTGGATCAATGGATAGAACGTCGGCCTGTGGACTGAAAGGTCCCAGGTTCGATTCCGGTCAAGGGCACATCCCCAGTAGTAGGTGTGCAGGAGGCAGCTGATCGATGTCTCTCTCTCATGATGTTTCCGACTCTCTCACCCTCTCCCTTCCTCTCTGTGAAAAATCAATAAGTATATTAAAAAAAAGAGGCAACCTGAGTAAATATTAACCTTGAGCCTCAGTTTACCAAGCTGTAAAACGGGGTCCCACGCTGTCCGTGAGGACACCGTTAGGGGTACCGGAGGTGGACGGAAGGGCAGGGAACAGTGTCTGGCATGGGGAACCCATCCCTGTTTGAGTCACGCTGGGATTTTGGGGACGGCGGAGCAGCGTTCCCCAGAGACCCCCCACCAGGTGCCCCGAAAGCCGCTCCCAGCAGCTCCCGCTGGCGACACGGCCTCTCATTCACCCGACAACACGGCTGCTCGTGTGGGCTCTTTCACACATTTATTAAAAAAGCAAAACGGACGTTCTCCTCGAAAGGAACCGGTAAAAACCAGAAAGCAATACAAAGGTCGTGTCTAGCAGCATCCGGTGCGCGGCCCGCGGCCCGGTCTCCGGCCGCTGGCGGCCACACCGTGTCCATAGGATCTACAACTCCGGTTAAATAAGCTTAAATAAGGGTGTTAAATACAGGTCACTTCATCGAAGCCTCTGTACACAGACCAGCTGGCCTGGACCGCGCGGCGGGGGTTCTGGCCCGGGACCCTCGTCGGACCGCGTCCGCTCCACGCGCCTGAGCTAAGGTCGGGGTGACTACGGAGCCAGCCATGGACGAGGCAGCCGCCTCTTTTTAAAAAGCGTCAGAACGCGGCCAGGATCCAGGCGCCGCTCGCTCCTGCATCCGAATAAATTCGCCTCCGTAACGGGGCGTCTGAGCGCGTGCGGAGCATCCGGTACGCCGGCCGAGGCCCCCCACGCCTGGCCAGGCCGGTCTTATTGCTGTGAGCTCGGCTGTGCGGAGAGGATCCGCGCATCCAGGAGAAGAGAGCGTCTTTCCGCAGCGTGCGCGTCTCACCTCCGCTCCGGGCTCCTGACCGGCCAGGCCAGGCCCGGCCTACGGGGCACGGACACCCCCCCAGCGGGTCCCCGGCGCCCAGGGACACGCACTACGGACACAGACTACTTGGTAGCGGCTACGGGGAAAGTCTAAGCGGACACCGGGTTACATTCATCTCGACGCGGAGTACATTCCTCTGGGCACCTGCGTTCCCGCTCACGATGGCCTCAGACCGAGCAGGGGGACGGCGGCAGCGGCTGGAGGCCTGGCCAAGCCCCCGCGTCTGCCCGCCACGGCCCGGGCCCCCGGCGTGTCCGCGCCCCGGCAGGCGGGCGGCTAGGACTTCTTGTCGATGGTGCTGAAGAACCACTCGGTGAACTTGCGCAGCTGGGCGGCCGCCGTCTGCGACTCCTCCTGCAGCCGCCGGTTGTCCTGGCGCAGGTGCCGCACCTCGGCCTGCAGCACCGCCTTGTCCTGCTTCTCCTGCGGGAGAGACACGTCAGCACCGCCTGCCGGCTCTCCCGTCCGTCGCTGCGGCTCCAGGCCTGCCCCTCACTTTTCACTCTTTTTTTTATTATAAACAATTAGCTTTTTTTACAAATTGATTTCAGACAGGAAGGGAGAGGGAGAGGGAGAGAAACATCAGTGAGGAGAGAGGATCACGGATCGGCTGCCTCCTGCACGCCCCACACTGAGGATGGAGCCCACAACACGGGCCATGTGCTCTGACTGGGAATCGAACCCTGACCTCTGGGTTCCTAGGTCGATGCCCAGCCACGGAGGTTAAGGCAAGTCCCCTGGGCGAAGGCACAGCGAGCGAACGCCCCCCCCCCCCCCAGCACCAGGGCGGTGCTGACCCGGCCGCTGACCCGGCCTGTCTATCATCACGTAACACGCAGGTCCTCCCTGTGCCTCAGCTTTCCCGCCAGAGTCCCCGGATGACCTTCCCAGTGACCTCCCCAGGTCGCCATGATAAACTAGAAATAACCGAGATGTTTGGGAGACTCACTTCTGGAGTTTTCAATACCCAGGGACAAGCATGCACCCTGCAGGGGCCAGGCCTGGGCGGGGGTGACGTGCCACAGACAGAGAAGGCCCCCCAACTTGCAGGTTGCAGCACCCCGTGTTTCTAACGGGACTTAACTCGACGGCTAAGGAAGCAGTGGCCACGCAGCCCATAGGGACAGAACTGGGGGCACCCAATGGCGGCCTCCTTGGGACACTACCACCCCTGGCATGGCCCACCCGTCCACTTCCTGACCATCTGGCCTCTGTACCACCTGTCTCTGGGCCCCCTCACCCCTGAGCAGGCTTCGGGGCGAGCTGACACCCCATGAGGTCCCATCTGCCACCCGTCCTCCTCTTGCAGTCACGGCAGGAAATGGAGCTCCTGTCCCTCATCACAGGACCCTCCTCCCAGCACACTCGGGACTCCTCCGCTTGCCCCCCAAGACCCTCCAGCCCCTTTACTGTGACTCCTGGAACTCGCACTCTGGCCGGAACCTCCCAAACCCTGAAGGTCATTCTGGAAATTTCTTCATCTTCCCAGGTGTAGTCCCCAAAGCAGAGCGGGAGGTGGGGACACTCGGGGCCCGGCTGCAGCCTCACTCTGCGGCAGGGAGAGGGGCCGGCACGCACCCTCGCGGACACCTGCGTGTCCTCCCGATGCTCACAGCTCCCACCCGACCCCCCCTCTTCCCTGGATCTCCTCCTCCAACAGCCAGTCCTTGCCCGGCGCCACCCCTGGCCGGCACCCCCTGTGCATCTGTCCAAACCGCCTGGACGCGCCCTCGGCCTTTAACCTCATCCCCGCTCCCCGGCCCGCGTCCGGCTCCCCGTCTGTTTCCTGTCTAGACTCCGAGGAGACGCTCCGCCATCGGCACCCACGGGCGGCCGGGCCGGTTCGGATCAGACACCTCCCCCCAGCCCCTTCCTCTCATTCCTGGGGGGTTAGGGAGGAGGGGGCGCGGTGTGCGGAAGGGCTGACCAGGGCTGTGAGCTCCGAGAGCGAGCGCCGGCCTTACCTTGCGGAGGTCCGTCTGCAGCTGCCGCAGGACCAGCTCCAGCTGGTTCACCTTGCCCGTCAGCGTGGCCGGGGACGGCTCCCTGGCAGAGAGGGCAGAGTTAGAGACCCCGCCCCGGGTCTGAGGGACGGACGGGTGGCACCGAGCAGGGGCCCTGGCAGCCTGAGTTCTCGGACCCTGGTCAGGGGCGGGGACAGCGGGCGGGCGGCAGACTCACGTACCCCGTGGCATCCAGGAACTCCTGGCCACCGGGCTCCACGCACAGAGGCAGTTCCGGGGTGTCCTCCAGGCCCTGCGCGCGCCGCATGTCGGTCAGGGTGCAGAAGGCGGCCACCCGCTGGTCTGGGGGGACGCAGGGAGCGGGGTTAGCCCATCCCCCTGGTGGAAAGGAGCTGAAAACCTCCCCTGCGCCCCCCATCAGTTCACAGAACAAAGCAAACACACGCGGACAGGCGGCACCAGGAAGCACCGGGCCCGGCCGCACGGCCATGCACACAGCCCGACGCCCAGGCGCAGACCGAGCCCACGGCTCCCGCTTCTGCCCAGATGCTCACAGCCAGGACCCAGGACCCAGGGCCCGGGAGACCAGCTCCCCAGCCCCGGCCCCGAGAGCACCGTGGGCGCGGTGGCCTGGCCCCGGCATGCAGGCGGCCGGCCCTCGACGTGACCATGCAGACGTGCGCTCGGGGATGCAAGCACGGTCCGGGCCCGGAGCCCGCCCGCCCGCCAGTCACCTAGGTAGGGCGCGTGGTGATAGAGCAGCGCCAGCTCCTCGTCAGCGTCCAGGCCTGCAACGAGAGCCGGAGCCCGTGAGGACCCGCGCCACATCACCTCTAGCCCTGAGCCGCGGGCCGTCAGGCTCCAGTGACAGGGCTTCGAGGTCCAGCCACACGCACTTGTGTGTGTGTGTGTGTGTGTGTGTGTGTGTGTGCCTGCCTGCGGTACGTGTGCATGCTCTGCCACGCCAGGAGCAGCTGAGAGCTGGCGTCAGGTGGTGCACACGTGGGCAGGGCACATGTCCCAAATAAGCTCCTGGGTTTGCTCCCTGGCCCTGGCCAATGGTGCTCAGTGGTTAGAGCGCCAGCCCGTGGACTGAAGGGTCCCGGTTCGACTCTGGTCCAGGGCATGCTCCTCAGTTGCAGGCTGGATCCCTGGCCCCCGTTGGTGCGCCTGCGGGAGGCAGCCCGTTGATGTGTGTCTCTCCCATCGATGTGTCTCTCTCTCTCCCCCTCCCTCCCCCTCCTCCTAGAGAATGAAATGAAATGACGCTCTGAGAAGGCAGGATGACGGCGGTGGTGATGGATGAGCTGCGCCACCTCCCCAGGAGCCTGCGGGGGGGTGACGGGGAGGAGGCGGCGAGGACACGGCAGCCACCTGGCCAGGGGGACCCCCCGTCTGCTCTGGGCCTGAGGCCACTTCTCTTGGGGCTCCAGCAGCTCCCCAACCGGCACCAGCTGGCCCAGCTCCGGCTGAGCGCCGCCGGGGATGCTGCGGGCGCGTCCTCTTCCTGCAAGGTGAGCAGGTCTCCCGCTCACCGCCTGTCCTCGGTGCCAGCGGGCGCACCTCGCCAGCGGGCACCGGGGACACGGCAGGTGCGGGTGGTGGCGGCTGTGATTAATGGCTAAGAAATGGCACTCGGGTCCCCATCGGGGGAAGAGGGGGGCTCTGTGCTCAATGGGTCCCACGTCTCCCTCTGGCCACGGATGCGTCTTCTAACGAGCTACCGGCCTGCCTGGCTCAGGGAGGGTCACACACCCCTGCTAACTGGGAAGGAGGGGGGGGGGCGCCAGGGCACAGGAGGGTGATGGGGCTGGAGGTGCCCCCAAAAGCCGGGCCGGTGGGAGCCGTGCAGAGAGCAGGAGGGACCGGCCTCCCGGACGCCTCCATCTCGCGGTCCTTCAGACAGCGCTCCCCTCTTCTGCCAGGGGACGCGTCTGTGACTGGCACCGGACCCCCCTGGCCCCGGGATGAAATGATCCGCGATGGGGTTCAGATCCAGGGCAGGAGGTGGGCACGGCCTCCTCCCCACGGACAGGAGCGCCAGCAGAGGCGGGCGGCACGGGGTGTGTGGGGGAGGGGCAGGGCCTGGTGCCTCACATCCAAGATGACCCTCAGCTCTGCGATGGCCGGATCGGGGCCCACTTCACACGAAGAAAAAGATCATTTTCTCCCTCGGCGCATTCCGCCTGACGTCTGTCTGCCTGACAAAAGCCAGCGGCTCCCCGAGCCAGGGTGATGGAGGAGGCCGTGTGGGGGGCACAGTCCGCGGTGCAGTGAGGAGCTCGGACGGGCACGGGGCCGTATCTCGTCCCCAGCAGACTCAGGAACCGCACGCATGACGTAGACCTGGACTGCTCCCCGAGAGTCCTCCTCCTCACAGGAGGCGGGGCCGGGGGGCTGGGAGGGCCCCCCCGGGAGGAGCGCGGGGCGGGGGAAGGGACGCACCTCCTCTGAGGCCTGGCAGGCCTTACCCTTCAGACGGCAGTTCTTCCGGCAGAGTGTGGCGACCTCACTGATTCATCGCGTTGTGATAATGCTGTCCAGTTCTCCTCCACTTTTTGCATAATTTCCAGTAAGCGAGTTTTCAGGAATTAATTAGGTTTCTGGTCAGAGGGTGGGTACATTTTTTATCATCTTGCCTGAACCAAAACATGAATCATTTGGGAATCTTCGTACCGACACCGGCGGCGGCGGGCCTTCTTCATGGTTTCCCAGAGCAGCTGAATCATAATGGGATGTTCAAGGTGTGAGCTGGCGGCTCAGGAGCGCTGACAGGGACACGTGTGTTCGGACATTTCCTGAGGACTGATTCACGCGTGATTCTCCTCCTGTGGACGGTGCGTGCCAGCACCTTGACCAGTGGTTTTCGACTTTCTAGATATGGGAGTGTGCCCATGAATATTTATCTTCCTCCAAAATGTATTCCTTTCTTCTTTGCTTGCTTGAATGTCCAGTACACAGTTATAGGATGTGGTCTCAGATGATTCCTTTGGTTTCTGGGTTTAAGGGACATATTTATCCTATTTCCCTATTAATTTTTATGCAGTTCTTTGGACTAGAGTCTATTTCTTTGTTAAGCTTTGAAGGTTTCTCCCAAATCTTTTTATTAAAAACTAGAGGCCCGGTGCACAAAATTCATGCAAGGGACTCAGACCTTGCACTGGCTTTGTCTGGAAGATCATTCTACTGTTTGGTCTAATTAGCATATTAGCTCTTTATTATACAGAATAGGTTCTAATTATATTAGATACACCCTTTTGGTGAAATGTTTATAATTTTTAATTAACTCATCTACTGTAACCTGCAATTACAAGTTTTTCTTTTACTAAACCGGCTCATCTCTTGCCAACAACAATGAATAATCTTTTTAGTTTTTACCACATTTCACTTTCACATCAATATTCATGACCAAGATGGTCATGAATCTGTGTGTGTGTGTGTTTGTTGTCAGGAAAGAATCCTCTGATACGATAAAACTGTTTCTGAATTTAAAGAGAAATGTATTGAAGGCATCATTATTCTTGGAGATTGGCAAACGATGAACTGCAAACTCAGTTTCTGTGGTCGTTGGGAAGAGGGACATCCTTGGACAGCTCTTTCAGCACCCTCTGCACTTGGCCTTGGACTTGCTTCTTGCGAGAAGTGTCCAATCACCTGACTCATCCATTGAGGAAAATATCTAGGAACAGGCATATTCCTAAGTAGATGCAGGACATTCCTTAATTTTGACAATCTCTCTTATGGATGACTTAACTACTGATGTCCTTTCTCATTTCTAATGCTGTCCACCTGTACTGTTCATTCCTTGATCAAACTTATAGCGGTTTATCAACATTCAAAGAAACTTGATCCCAGATGTTTTTACTTATCAATCGCACTGAAAATGGCACCTGCCAGTTTTAAAAAATTGGTTTATTCCTTTTGTGTGTGTGTGTGTGTGTGTGTGTGTGTGTGTGTGTGTTTAAATTTTCCCCCACTACGTCTGCAGAATCTTTTTGAAGTGCCGTTATGTCAGTTAATTTCCGTGTTAAAAAATATCCATTTAAAGTTGTGTTTCTGAAACAATACGTCTGAAGGAGCATTCCCCGATCGCAGTCCAAGGTTTAATAGGTACGTCGTTTTCATCATCACCCCCACCCTGCTCCCCGAAAGTCTGACTGCATGTTACAGTGACATGGAGGACTCACGGTCATATCTAACATCTTCTAGTGGCGGGAGCTTTCTGCTCGCGTTTCTCCTCTCTTCTCCTTCCTGAGGCCTCTCCCCGGGGCCTTGCGCCCAGAAACAGGGTGTCAGTGGGGGAGGCACGTCTGCTGGGGCGAAGCTGGACTTCCGGGTCCCCATCTCAACCCCAGGGGTAAGGAAACGGAGAGCAAAGGGGAAAAGTAGCCTGCCCGTCTGGTCAGAGCCGGTGCCTGACCTGGGACGTAGGGCGGGACCCAGTGCCCGTTTGGCTAGGTGACCTGGCTCTCCAAGGAGGGGTCGGGAGTCGCAGCTCCATCCTCAAAGACGAGTGAACACTCAAACGTTAGCCCAGACGCCCCGGGAACGGAGGCGGTCCCCATGATGCCGCCCCGCAGGCGGCGAGTCCTTACCTTCAAACGCCCGAGCGGCGTCCACGAGGTGGGGCCAGTCCAGGCCGGTGCCCGCGTCCGGGAGGGGCATGAGGCCGGGGTCGGCGCACTTGGACTTCTCCGACAAGGACCCGTCCGAGAACCAGAACTCGTCTGAACCAAACCAAACCAGAGTCAGGCAGATCCCAGCTCGGGGCAACTTCCTGTCAAAGGTCTCTTGTCCGCCCCTCCTTCCTCCCCTCCCACCCAAGGAAAGACAGATGGGCGCCTCAGGGGAGTTTCTCCCGGGGCAGGCTTGGCTGGGGACCTCCACCGCGCTCACCAGGACCAGTGAGGTGACCCCTGCTTTTGAGGAGAGCTGTGCGTTTTTCCCCCCGGCACAGAGCGTCTGGCGCAATCTCTCTGGCCAGAGCTGAAAAGTGTCCCAGAGTCGCCTAAGTGACCACCACAAAATAGCCCCCCAGAGTGCCAGGCACTTTAAGTGGCAGGGAGACGGCTTCGTTCCCCTTAGAAACGGGCAAGGAGAAGGGGCAGCAGGTCCCGGGCTGGTCTCCCTGTGTCTGCATGAGCTGGTCCCCAACATTTCAGCTTCTCCTCCTGACCCTCACGGCAGGCCTGAGGGGTACTGCCGGGGGCCTGGGTCAGGGAGGGAGGGGCGCCCCGGGCTTTTGGTGTCCCTGGTTACTGGCGCGGGAACCGTGCACCCCAACAGCCACTCCCACTTCTCTCTCTATTGGAGGGACACTGAAGAAGTTTTACCCTGAACCCCCCAGGCGCCCAGAAACGGGAGCAGAGGCCCTGCACGCCGGGCGGAACCATCTGCCCGCCCAGCTTTCCTTTCACGTCTCCAACCTGGGGCACCCGCCGCAGTGACTTCGCAGGAAGTGCACACGAGTCCTGGCACGAACCGCCCAAAACCCGCTGGCAAGGTGTCTGTCTCCCGAGGTGAGATTAGGATCTGGATCTCCGGAGAGCAAAGAGCCCCAACGGGTTCCAGGCCAGAGCGGTGAAAAGCTAACAACACCTGCCCAGAGGCCTGGCTGTCACAGTCCCGCCTGGAGGTGTGGGTGAGGCCTTCCGATCGCTCCCGGGGAGATGGGTTTGGGCCCCTTTGACCTGCACTCAATCTTAACTCCAAACCGGGCACCAGGCCCGCACGAGCCCCGCTAGGGAAAGGGTCTGTCTCTGCTGATCAGACGCTGCCCAGGAAAGCGCACGTTTTCAAGTGGAAAAGGCCCGGCCGGTGTGGCTCAGTGGCTGAGCATCGACCATGAACCAGGAGGTCAGGGTTTGATGCCCGGTCGGGGCACATGCCCGGGTTGCGGGCTCCATCCCCAGCGGGGGGCGTGCCGGGCAAATAGCTAGGTTATGGGTTAGATTCCCGTACAGGAGACAACTGATCAATGTTTCTCTCTCTCTAAGCATATCTTGAGTGAGGATTTAAAAAACATGTTTAATACAGGGTTTCAAATTTTCTTCTAAACTGATCACACTTTATTGCTTAAGTTTCTTACAACGTGCACTCGGGGGATTTTATCACATAAAGAAGAAAACACACCCGCAAATGCTATAGTTTAAAAAGTATGCCGAGACCGGTTTGGCTCAGTGGATAGAGCGTCAGCCTGAGGACTGAAAGGTCCCGGGTTCGATTCTGGTCGGGGGCATGTACCTTGCTTGCGGGCACATCTCCAGTGTGGGGTGTGCAGGAGGCGGCTGATTGATGTCTCTCTCTCATCGATGTTTCTGACTTCCTATCCCTCTCCCTTCCTCTCTGTAAAATATCAATAAAATATATTTTTTAAAAAAGTAACACCCCCCCCCCTTGACAACCTCTGGGGGAGATCATCCCAGGGACCCCCCGAGGCCCCGGCCACAGCCCCCCAGCCCCCACTCACTGCGCAGGCTGCCCAGGAGGCCGGGCGCGGGCTGCGTGCGGGGCGGCAGGGTGCTGCGCTGCGGCGGGGTGCTGCTGAACAGGATGTCGCTGGGCAGCGCGTGGTCCAGCGCGGAGCTGCGGGAGCTGGCGAGGGAGGCGCCCCGGCGGTGGCCGCACATGCTCTCGTCCGAGAGGGTGCGGTACAGCGACCGGCGCGGGGACAGGTTCCCGTAGAAGGAGAACTAGGGTGCAAACACAGGGCGGGAGAGCACGGGCGTCAGGCGGATGGAGGCACAGATGGAGGTGACCGCTGGTGGGGTCCTGGCCATCGCTGGGACAGCCCTGGCCGGTGTGGCTCAGTGGATAGAGCGTTGGCCTGTGGACTGAAAGGTCCCAGGTTCGATTCCGGTCAAGGGCATGTACCTTGGTGGCGGGCACATCCCCAGTACGGGGAGTGCAGGAGGCAGCTGATGGATGTTTCTAACTCTCTGGCCCTCTCCCTTTCTCTCTGTAAAAAAAAATCAATAAAATGTATTAACAAAGAAGCAAGTAGTCAAATACAAAAAAAAAGAAAGAAATCTGAATTTCCAACTACTTCAGCACACTGAACCACATTCCTTTCCCATGAACGACAGAAAGAGCCAGAACGTTTGCGTGGAACAAATATAGAAATGGCTACTGACACGTGCGGATGCAGCCAGCGGCTAAAAATACTCCTATTGTCCGTGTCCCCTCCGCTGTCAGTCCGTCCTGTGAGGCGCCAGCGGGACGTGTGTGACTGGAGTTAAATTTACGCCGTGAAAGGGAAGCGATCTGCCTCCGAGGAAACCCCACATGTGTCGGGGAGAAGCCCATTCCTGTCACCAGCCAAAGGGACTGGCAGTCTGCACCAGCTCACTCAGCCTGAGCGTCTGGACGCAAGTTAGAAAGGAAAGGCTCAGCCCGGCCGGTGTAGTACAGTGGTTAGCATCGACCTGTGAACCAGGAGGTCACGGTTCAATTCCTGGTCAAGGGCACAGGCCCGGGTTGCAGGCTGGATCCCCAATGTGGGGCGTGCAGGAGGCGGCTGATTTGTGACTCTCTCTCATCATTGCTGTTTCTCTCTCTCCCTCCCTCTCCCTTTCTCCCTTGGAAATCAATAAAAATATGTGTATATATTTTTAAAAAATCACTGGTACAAAGTCACGTAGAGGATGGTTGTCGGGGCCAGGGTCTGGGGCCCGGCCCTCGGAGTCCAGGTCCCTGGTCCGGGCGGGAAGCTGCCCTTCCTGGCCTCCAGGCTCGCTCTGCTCACGGACAGAGCTGACGGGTGACGGCCAGCCTTGCTGGAGCGGCTGGCAGGACCGTGAGAGGTGACTTGCGCACGCGCGGGGACTCTGGGCATCCCTAAGTCTCTGACGCTGGGAACTGGGGGCCCCCGGAGCCGCTGACCTTTCTCCTCCCCTCCTCCGCGAAGGGGCTGTCAGGGAGCATCAGCTTCATGAAGTCCTCCTTCGACAGAACGTGCTGAGCCTCCGAGCCGCCTTCCCCCACCGCCACTGCCGCCACCGGATGCTGAGCTGCCGGGGACATGAGCTCCATCTCGGCAAACAGCCTGTCGGAGCAAGCAGAGGGCGGTGAGAAGCGGTGCCCAGCCGTCTGCAAAGCGGGCGTGAGAACGGACATCCTGTAAGCAGGCTCCACCAGCACGCACGCAACCCGCACCACGCACGGCTCTGTGACCGCTCATTTTGTCGCACATCTGCTCCGCACTCCCTCAATCCCCACCCCCACTCCCCACCCCTCACCCCCCTCCTGTGTGTGAAACGTGTCAACGGCAGAGTCAGACTCCTGAATAATGCAGCGACCAAGCCCGTCCCCGGGCCCCAAAGGAGAAGACACGCAGCCGGCTTTTACAATAAGGCCACCTTCTCCTCCCCTGCCCGGCTGGGAGGGCTCGGTGGGTGGGCATTGACCTAGGAGCCAGGAGGTCACGGTTCGATTCCAGGACAGGGCACGTGCCTGGGTTGTGGGCTCAATCCCCAGTGTGGGGCGTGCAGGAGGCAGCTGGTTGATGCTTCTCTCTCATCACTGATGCTTCCCTCTCCTTCTCCCTTCCTCTCCTAAATAAATACAAGTTTTTAAAAAAAATAGAATAAGGTTGCACGTCTCCTTCCCTAACCGGTGTCAGAAAACACAGTTTCAGTCCTTCATCTGAGATCCTCGTGCTCCTGTGAGCACACCCCTGGGCCTCCAGAAACCCCAGCCAGCCAGCTAGCCACACCCCGGATCTCGGGGATGCAGGGAGGGGCCGGGGAGCCTGGGGTTCAGGAGTAATCAATCCGGGCGTGCGCCAAGCAAGTTTTATCATCAGCCGCTCCGCAGGGCTGTTGGGATAACGCAGGCAGCTGTCTCGCCTCATTATCGGCCCATAAAAATGTATTTATGCGCAGCAAAAGGCTGTCTGGTGAGTTACTGCCTCAGCTCTTTTCCAGGAGCAAGTCCGTTTGAAGAGGTTTGCTCTGGAGACGCAATCGGAGCCACACATCCCCCTGCGGACGGACGGAGTGAATGAACGGGGTCAGCGAGGTGACCGGCAGCCCCGGGACCGGAGACGCCGCTCCCGCAGGCCGGGGCCAGGGCCGGGGGCGGCAGACGGTGGCGACCGACCATTCCAACTCGAGGTGCGGTCAGTGCGGCCGCTCCCCAGGAGATGACCGGAGGAGGGACTCAGACTCGTCCGGAAGGAACAGGGATGCTCTGGGGATCTCTAAGCTTTGGTTGGGCTCCCGAGGCACTCGGGGGTCCTGAGCCTCAGACCCCGGAACCCCAGCCTCACGGATGGCGGTGTGAAAACATTCAAGATGTGGTTGGAGGTTTGGTTGGCCTGGGGGATGGCAGGGCAGGAGAAGGGGCCACAAGACGCACACCCTGGCTCTGGGGGGGCGTCATGGAGGGGGGACCCTACACGAAGCCACAGAGGGACCCACAGGAGGTGATGCTGAGGCGTCCAGGCAGCGCCCAGCTTCTGACAGAGACGTGGCGCTGGGAGGGGCTCCAGGCGCCAGGCCACGGGCCGCCGGCACCCGCAGAATGAACATCGGACACCTGGACTGGTGGCCCGTGGACGGCACAGCGGTCAGGGTTGCCGACCCTCCACGCGGCCGGAAATCACGCCTAACTTTTGACTCCGCCCTAAACTGACTAACAGCTTGCTGTTGACTCAATTACCGAGTCAAGGAACATGGGTTTTGTATGTTCCGTGCATTTCATATTGTCTTCTTCTAGGAAAGCAAGCGAGGAACAGAAAATGCGACGAAGGGAATCGTAAGAGGAAGATGCGTCTGGCACCGCACCCATTTATTGGAAGCACCTGTGTGGAGTGGACACACACAGTCAAACTCACACTGTCCAGGGTCAGCCGTTTTCCTAGGTGCCGGCACGAAGGTCGACAGCCTCTCCCGCTAAGTGAGCAGTTTTACTAAGACTGCCGGGCGACGCGGCAGTGAACATGACCCTCAGGACCTGCTTTGTGGCCACAGCTAGAGGTGAGCAAACCGCGGATGCCCCGGAGGGCCCCGATCGGGGGTACGCGTGTGTCCGTGCGTGTATTTGTTTGTGTGTGTGTGTGTGTACACGTGTGTGGGTGCATGTGCAGGGCCACGGATGAACAGTCCTCCCTCCCTCCCCTGCAGACCTAACCACGGAAGGGAAGCCACAGTCCTGCTGAAACTGGGTCACATGAACAACAACACGAACGAGCGCACTCGGACTCTGCGGGGACTCAAATTGTCCTTGAACTTGTTTATGCCGAGTCGATGCCGATGCCACCAGCAGCATATCCCCGAGACACTACCGCTGTAGGCAGCTTTTTGAATAGAAAAAGCTTTTAAATTTACATGCAAAAATCAAGGAAAGAAAAGACATAAGAGAAATATAATTGCCAACATTTAGAGAGTTTTCCAAAGATGTTTCTAGATTGTTCTTTGTTACTTTTGAAATATATTTTTATTGATTTCAGAGAGGGAGAGAGATAGAAACGTTAACGATGAGAGAGAATCATGGATCAGCTGCCTCCTGCACGCCCCACGCTGACTATTGAACCCAAAACCAGGCGTGTGCCCTGACCGGGAATCGAACCGTGACCTCCTGGCTCCTAGGTCGACGCTCAGCCGCTGAGCCACGCCGCTCGGGCTGGACTGTTCTCTGTTAGGAAAGACATCCTGTTGGGGGATACGGCGCTCGGCCCCGGCGCCTGGAGGGCCCGCGGCCGCCTTACCCCGGACACTCGGGCCCCTCGGGCTCCTCGGGCGGCGGGCTGTCCTCCGCCTTCTTCCAGCCGATGACGTACTTGCTGGCGGCGGCCTGGCGGTGGTAGGCCTTGGCCATGGGGCCCGGCGCCGGCGGGCCGCCGCTGTGAGCCACGATGTAGACCTTGGA
>PVJN01015630.1:0-44003 GCA_004026805.1 Lasiurus borealis | reverse complement strand
CCCCCCCCCCCCCCGGCCATGGGCACTTGCATGGGTTAGACACATTCCATACATTTTTGCAAAGTTTAAGTGAGGAAGAGTGACAATTCCCCCAGTCCAGCTGTGTTTGTGTGTATACCATAGATCATTGGAATGTCGTGTGATGGTGGGAGGGCCTTATTGGATGTCATCAGGCTTTCTCAACCTTGGCACTGTTGACATTTGGGCTGGACCAGGATGGGTCTGTCCTGCGTGTTGGAGAATGTTTAATAGTATCCTCCAGCAGTTGCCCGTAGCACTCCCCACCTCCCTAGTTGCGATGACCTAACATGTCACTTGACATTGTCCGTGTCCCCCTAGCTTAGAACTGGCGCCAGCTGAGAACCTGATAAGGGTCACCCCCGGAGGAGGCTGAGAGGAAGTATCAGACACCTGACCCAATGAGGATCCTACCCACGTGTGCTCCTTACTCCAGTAACCATCATGTGAATGCACCAGCGTAAAGCGGCTACTTACACCATCTGGCCTGACAGCTTGTTATAGTGCTCGTCAAACACCGGGGTTTTCTTAAATGGGCCGGGGAGAGAGAACCGGGTAAGGCTCATCCCCTGGGAAACACAAATACCTTTTTGGAAGAGGTCGTCGTCTTGGAGACAGCGCAACGGCTCCTCGGAGGCGCCTGAGGTCACAGCAGGAAGACCACAAAGGCAGAAAATAACAACAAAAATGAAAACAAAAAAACATATTTGTTTTCTTAGCAGGTTGTGGGGGATCATCACTGCTTAATCAATGAACACATACACACCCAAGGAAGGTGCGCACTGATGTTGGCACAAGCCCTGGAGCTGTGGGGGTAGATGGTTTGAATATTTTGGTGTGCACCCAGGTAACCCCCACTTATTGCCACCAGCCTCCTGGGGTGGGGGCAGTCCATCAGCTACAGAGCATCCCACCGGCAGGTGGAGCTGTGACGAAGGTCATTTGCTTAAATAAGGCAAGTGGTGTTGGAGCAGACCACCCCCTCCCCCTGTTTTCTGTGAAGCTATTATATTCTGTCATGTCTGCGAGCTGAGTCAGAGTGATGCCCAAGTGGTCCAGGGCCTGGGGGAGCGGAAGGATTGCTTTTTCCCTCATCGAGGCCGTAAAGATTGATTTTCCGGGCAGTGACTGAGGCATTACGCATTAATGACTACACAGGGACTTCCATCTCACATATTGCACGCCGACAGTGGAAACTGGGGCTGTTATGTAAGGTGTTGGCTCCATGCCCTCCCATGTGTGACTCCTTCCTCATCTCATCATTTACCTGCCCGAGGCCGCGGCCTGCAGAGTCCTGGGGATGGCTGACTAAGGGTCCGGGGTTTGGTGCAGAGCATCTCAGGCCGAGATCTGAAGAGGACCGAGGCAGCTGCTGTGGAGAGGAAGTCTGTCTGTCATGGGAATAGCCATCTGACTGTCTCCCCTTTAACTTTGTGGCGGCTGCATTGGGGAACCAAACGGGGACCTCTGATGAGAAAAACCAAGGATGCGAAGCAATAAGCAGGTGGTGGGCACCCCAGTCTCCTCTCTGACACCAGGAGAGAAGCTCTCTTAAATCCCTGCAAGAGAGCAGTTGAGCTTTGCAAAGCACTGTTTCCTCAGAAGCCAAACGTTGAAGCTAGGGCAAGACTGACAAGGATGACAGAGTCTGCTCTGACACACGGGTGTTGACAGAGGGGGCATTTGCCACATGGAGTTTGTACTTTTAAGGACAAATCTGCAACATACGTATCGAAGGAGACGTGCAACCTGTGCAAGACGCCGGGGCAATCTGCCGCTCGGAGCAGCCTGGAGGAGTCTCTCCAGCTGAGGTCACAGCCCCACAGCTTTGGCGGCTGCCTGGCCACATGTTGAAGAGCCAGTTTTAACAGGCCTCTCTGCCTGGAGTCCAGGTCTGGACAGCTGACACAGGCGCTGTGACACCCTGACATGAGCCTTTATGTGCATCTTTCCGGGGAGAGGGTGGCACTCTCTGTTCGCCAAGCTTACAGTCACTCTTAACGGACTGAGAACCTTTGCTTTAGAGCAGCGGTGGGGAACCTTTTCTCTGCCAAGGGCCACTTGGATATTTATAGCATCATTCTTGGGCCACACAGAATTACCAACTTAAAAATTAGCCTGTTGGATCAGTGGATAGAGTGTCGGCCTGCGGGCTGAAAGGTCCCGGGTTCGATTCCGGTCGGGGGCATGTACATTGGTTGCAGGCACATCTCCAGTGTGGGGCGTGCAGGAGGCGGCTGATCGATGTCTCTCTCTCATCCATGTTTCTGACTTTCTATCCCTCTCCCTTCCTCTCTGTAAAAAATCAATAAAATATATTTAAAAAAAATTAGCCTGCTCTATTTGGTCAAACGTTTCATTCACTCACCCTTAATGCCTTGGCAGGGCCAGATCAAATAATTTTGGGGGCCTTATATGGCCCACGGGCTGGACGTTCCCCACCCCAGCTTTACATAATGTGTGAACCTGGTATATAACTGTAAACATGCCTGAATTAAGCTATTATCAGCAGAGATTTGGAGGGAGAAAGGGGAGCAGAGGAGCACCTACTGTGTGTTCCTGACTGCACAGGGCGGGACTCACAGGGCAGTAGGCAGACAGGAACTTGGCCTCCTGGAGCATGTAGACAACATGGGCTGAGGGGTCAGAAGAATTTAAATGCATCTCCCCACCCCCACTTTAAATTCGGCTCAGGTGGTAGGATTTAGGGCTGGGCTGGAGGGAGGGCGGCTCTCCGGGGACAAGGGCTGGCTGTGGGCAGAGCCTGCAGGTGTGTGTAGATACCCTGGGATGTGGGGACCCCGGGGCAGCACTGAGGGTCCTGGAGGAGAGAAGAAGGTTCCAGAGGTGCCCCCTTGGACATGTGGCCAGTTCTTGGTCCCTCAGCCTTCACCCCCCACATGGGGCCGAGGGTGCTGGTGGAGAGAAAGGAGCCTGCCGGGACACACACACTCATGTCTCTGGAAGACAGGCCTGTGACTCACAAGTTCAAGGCAGGAACTCTGCGCCTCTAGACTTAATGCCCCTGTGGTGTGGCCAGGCCGTCTCTGCAAATTAGCCAAGCCCCTCTGATGGGGTCTCATGGTTACCCCTCTTAGTTACCGCAAAGTACACTGAGCAGACAAAGCACTGGGACATTGGAACCAGTTTGATATTTCAGAACAAATGATTGAAGTGTCCAGCATGGGAAACATCGGAATACATCTCTGCACTTAGCATATGGCTGCAGTCTCTAAATTCTGCAAGGGGTAGGGACACTGTACCCCTTAATGTGTGGGGCTCCCTGGGGTCCTGCTATGACCGTGGCCTCACCGATGGCAAGGCCAGGGTCCTCAGACAACTGGGATAGGTGCTGGAAGGCCTTTCTCAGGAGCTCGTGGGATCTTGCCCTGGCCCTGCAGATGTAAAGATCCCATAGTTCTTTCTAGAATGGGATCTTGATGGCAGAAGGCGACGGTGCAGGACCGCTCTCCCCACCTGGTATCCCAGTGCCCACTCCCCCCATTTCCCAGGGGAGCAAGCCTACTTTCCGATCTCTCTCTGGAATTTTTTGATCAGTCCCCTTTGCCACACCCCAAGATGATCCCAGTAAGGGAAGCAAGGGGACCCGCGACCAGGGCTGCGGGCCTCTTTCCAGAAAGAGCGGACTCTGCCATTCCCTGACCTCCCGCTTGTCCTCATGGCGCCTCCTCCCCTGAAGGACACTCTCCCACCCAAGGAGCGCCTCCCTGGCCCTGTGGCTTTCCATGTCCCCCACGTGCAGTGAGGCTGTTACCTTGCTTCTGTCCCTGAGATTTGCCTGCCCTCCCCCCACCCCCTTTTCATCCCACCACTGTCTGGCTGAATGACGGAGGTCTCAGGGAGAAGTTCAGGGCCAGTGGCCTTATTCTGATTCACTGGCACGAGGAGCGACTCCTATCTGCTGGCAGGGAAAGACCGGGATCTCTGCTGGAAGATCACCTGAACGTATCCCGTGTCCTCACCTCTAATGAGAACAGGTGATGATATTTTTTGGCTTCTCTCTTCTACATCACGCTCACCGGGTGGAGGAGGTGAGCTCAGAAGGCAGCTGGTGGGCCCTGGCTCTGGTTCTCATCAAGACTCCTTCCAGTCCAGCTAGTGTGGCTCAGTGGCTGAGCGTCATCCTACGAACCAGGAGGCCATGGTTTGATTCCTGGTCAGGGCAAATGCTGGGGTTGTGGGCTTGATCCCCAGCATGGGGTGTGCAGGAGTCAGCCAACTGATGATTCTCTCTCCTCATTAATGTCTCTGTCTCTCTCTCTCTCCCTTCCTCTCTGAAATCAATAAAAATATATTTGTAAAAACCTACTTCCAGTCCACTTGCTCCCTGTTAATGAGTCAAAATTTAGAGTTCCAGATGAAAAAGAAAGGGAGAAGTAAAGAGCCAAAGACTCAGTGCAAGTTAAAGCAGGATTATCTATTTTTAATGAGTTATTCATACCTACTTCAAGGATAGCACCTTACACATTGTGGCTCATGTTTAGTTTCTCATTCATTTCTCATCAAAGCCTAACAGTCCCTGGTTCTCTATTCATTCCCACAGCACCCTACTTCGGTGAGGTGAGTTGGGTGGGGAGGCAGGGTTCAGTAAGGCAAATGAAGGGGGCACAGGGATTAACACTAGTTAAGTGTTTGTGCACCTCCCTGGCCAGGTAACAGGGTGGGTGTGGTGGGCTGGCTGTGCCCTGATTACTTCAGAGAAGCTGCTATAGTGCCTGCCTGTCCCTGGCCCAAGGGGAGGCATGAGAAACTTTAAAAAATATATATATTTTATTGATTGTTTACAAAGAGGAAGGGAGAGGGATAGAGACTTAGAAACATCGATGAGAGAGAAACATTGATCAGCTGCCTCCTGCACGCCCCCTACTGGGGATGTGCCCGCAACCAAGGTACATGCCCTTGATCAGAATCCAACCCGGGACCCTTGAGTTCGCAGGCTGACACTCTATCCACGGAGCCAAACCGGTTTCGGCAGGGAGACATGAGTAACTTTTGAGGTCCATCAGACCCACCTTCCCTGTCATCTGAAATGTGAGCAAATTCATCACTAGAAACCTATTGAGCTCATTCATTACTCACGGCGCTGTCTCCGGGGGACCCTGTGGAGGATTCCGTGTCTCAGACCCCTCACTCTGTGCTGCTTCCTGCCATGGAGCTCCCAGTTCCTGCCCACTCTGTCCTGGTTGCTGAGCCTTGTTCCCAAGCCCTGGGGAAATCAGTACATTTCTTTTTGGTCTACATTAGCCAGGGTTCGTTCCTATTGCTTATCACCCAAGGAGCCCTAACTCACAGCACACGGGGCCCCTGTTTCTGAGTGTCCCTGAAGTCACACTTTGTTTCAGAATGTTGCCCCAAAGCTGTGCCAGAAGCCACCGAGGTCTTCCATTTACCCTGACTCAGCAGTCATTATTCCTAGAATCCGCCTTTTGGTCATTAGTTGATTGTGGTTTATAATATGGCTTTTGGCCTTTTTTTTTAGGATTTTTTAGTTCAATTCAGACTGGGCCAATTCTCTCCACCCTCTACTGGGGAACAGTCTGGCTTCCCATGGGCTCCACTGCTTGATGCTCCTCACCCACAGGCTGTGGAAACGCACACTCGGACAGCAGTTTTCAAACCAAATTGGAAAACTATAATCAAGAGCTTTTAACATTCTTTTTTTTTTCCTGGACTGGTCATTCAACTAATTCAGGAATTTATCCTAAAGAGTTAGACGAGTTTAAAAATGTGTAAGCATATTTATTGCAGTATTATTTTTGTAGTAACAAAAAAAATGTCTAGCAACAGGGAAACAGTTAAATAAACAATAGTCCATTCATATGATCCATTAAAAAAACACACAATTTTGTAGGATATTTAATACTGTGAAGAAAATTCTCACACTGTCCTCTGTACCCGGGGGAAACATACAACACACAATGTACAGACTAATCTCCACTTGTTTTTGTAAAAATATATTTTATTGATTGTTTACAGAGAGGAAGGGAGAGGGAGAAACATCGATGAGAGAGAGACATCGATCAGCTGCTTCTTGCACACCTCCCACTGGGGATGTGCCTGCAACCAAAGTACATGCCCTTGGCCGGAATCGAACCTGGGATCTTTTATTCTGCAGGTCAATGTTCTATCCACTGGGCCAAACCAGTTAGGGCTCCATTTGTTTTAGTCAAACTGAACCAAAATGACAGTGGTACCTCTTGATGGGGTGTTATGGGTAGTTTAGTAGGTTATGAACAACTTGAGGGTAGGAACTGTGTCTTAAGAGTATAGCTTTAATTCCTAGCTCAGGTCCAGGTACATAGCTTTCTCCTAAAATAACAAATGCGTTTCTTTATGTTTTCCCATAGAATTGTTTTAAATAATGTACATCCCATGTAAAATCAGGGGGAAAAAAGCACTTTAGATAATAAAGCTGTAGTTTAAGAGGCTTATTGAAATCCTATTCATGCTTCAAGGCCCTGTGACAATCTTGTTGCTGTGTGAATCCTCACCTGAGGATATTTTCCCCTTGAGTTTTAGAGAGAGTAGAAGAGAGAGGGAAAGACAGAGAGACATCGATGTGAGAGAAACATATTGATTGGTTGCCCACTGCAGGAGCCCTGACCAGAGCCCAGCCAGGAGGAGCCTGCAACAGAGGTACATGCCCTTGACCGGAATCGAACCCAGGACCCTTTTCCGCAGGCGGACGCTCTATCCACTGAGCCAAACTGGCTAGGATCTTTGGTAGTTTTAAAAGCTGGCAACAAATATTTGATTAGTCCTTTCAAAGAGAGGTGAGGTCTGTGTCCCTTCCCTTTATATGGAACTGCTTCCAGCAATAGAGCATGGTGGAGATGATGCTCTGTGACTTCTGAGGCCAGGCCAAGTAGGTCTGTGCAGTGCTCACCGCTTTTGCTAAGAGCATGGATGTGAAAGCCCTGACCTCCCAGTAAGAGGTCAACGACCTGAGGCTGCTGTGCTACAAAGGCCATTTGGGGGCGCTCTGGTCAACATTCCATTGAGTATGTGCCGGAGACCAAACAGTGACTCACTAATAGAAAGATGTGAACAGGAGACCAGAAGGCTGGTCAACCTTAATTGCTCTGAAAGGTCAGAGCTAATCACTCACTGTTTAGTTGAAACATTGTTAAGCTGAAGCAACCTCTACCTGTTTGTTTCATGTTAATTTCTGTTCTTGTAATTTCCTGCCTAAAGGCTAGGGGTGTGTCCCATAGTCTTAATGAAAGGGAGAAAAGGGCCAGAGCAAGGGGTAGTCCTTTTCACTAGAGAAAGGCTCCTGCCTGGCCCCCCAATATCGCCAAATTAATATTTTCTAGTCTCTTCATTTGTATGCAGCCTCCTTCAGAATCCGAACCCTGAACTGGGAACCCTGAACCACACGGGACGTGGAAAGAGGTTCCCACAGTGTGTCCTTCATCCCTGGCACATGAATGAAGAAGCCATCCGGGCCCAGCCATGGTGGCCCAGTGGTTGAGCATCGAACTATGAACCAGGAGGTCACGGTTTGATTCCTGGCCAGGGTATATGCCCGGGTTGCAGGCTTGATCCCCAATGTGGGGTATACAGGAAATGAGTCTTTCTCATCATTGATGTTTCTTTCTCTTTCTTCCTCTCCCTTCCTCTCTGAAATCCATAAAAATATATGTTAATTTTTTTTTTTTAAAGAAGCCATCCGGCCTTTAGCCCCGTCTTTGTGCCATTCGCAGGCAACTGGGGTTCAGACAGCATGCAGCGGAGGCAAGCTGCTCACATTGTGTCCACCCAAATTCCTGACGACCTGAGCATTATAATGGGGGGTGGTTTTACACCACGCAGAGGGGAGTGGTCTGTTAGACAGTGGTAGATACCAAAACAATCTTTCTCAAAGTTCTCCCTCTCTGAAACCAGCCCTGATCCTTCCTGTCTTCCCACAGTCCTAAGTCCAGAATTAAAATTAGTCATTCTCGTCTGCAAAAGCCTTTTTTTTTTTTAACATCGATGTCAGTGTTCTGACTCATCTTGCCTTTCTCTAGACAATGTGTTCCTTAAAGGAAGCAACTCCTTGAGTCATTTTTATGTCCTTGGAGCACCCAGCACAGAACCCAGCACAGTGAATCTGATCGAGGGCCCTTCTGTTCTTTTTAAGCTACTGGCGTAATGTACAAGAGAGGGGACATCGACAGACAAGCCAAGTTGGTGCGTACGTACATCCAGGCGTTCATGGAATTCTGGCAGTCTCCATGTTTCTGGGCTGCAACTGGATACCACAGGGGGGTGGCATCCTGCCTGCAAACCATCCCAACGTCTCAGTCCATTTGGGCTGCCATAACAAAATACCACAGACCGAGTGGCTCACACATCACAAGTTTGTTTTCTCACCGTCTGGAGGCTTCCAGTCCGAGATCAAGGTGTTGGCAGGGCTGATTCCTTCTGAGGCCTCTTTCCCTGGCTTGTGGTTGGCAGGTCTCCTCGCTGTGCCCTCACAGGGTCTCTCTCTGCACATGCACAGCCTTGGGTCTCTGCCTCTTCTTTAGAGGACAGTAAGCTGACTGCGTTAGGCCTTACCCCGATGACCTTATTTACATTAACCCCCATAAAGGCCAGATCTCCAAAGGCCATCCCATTAGGGATTAGGGCTTCAACATCTGAATTTGGGGGTACTGGCGGAGCACAGTCAGTCCCTCACCCCAAGGGACACAGTGAATTCTTGGTGATGTTTACTGTCCCGGTCTTTGTAGATGTCAGTGAAAGAAATGAATGAACAGTGATCCAGATTCTACCCACAGACGCGTTCCTGGGTGCAAATTCCAGGCTTCTGCTATTGTTGCTCCCTGTGCCCCTTTAAAGAATGGCCTGCCTGCTTAGGTAATAGCAAGTCTGTGACAACTCGCCCTTCTCCATAGTCAATGACAAGATCTAATTTCAGGTGGGTTTTGTTTGCTCGCTGGCTTTTTGTTTGGTGTTCAAGGAAACCTCAAACAAATCTCCTTCAGTGTCACTGTCGGCCACAGCGCAGCGATGATGGCCAGGTGACGCAGGACATGTCGCTGTGTGCAGGAGGCATTCATCCATCACAGCTCTGCCGGTTTACTGAGGCTGAATAAAGCGCATCGGGAAAGCAGCTTGGGAGAGAAATTGCTGTAAGCAGTGGGAGGATGATTTAAGGACACGCAGCAGCGCCAGGAGCTAGGGTGACTAGTAGCTGCTCTTTATAATTTTCTTATCAAATTAATTCCTACCAGCAACTTCCTTTTTCGTCAATGTCTATTTTTATCATTTTATATCATATTCTGAAAACGAGAGAGAGAGAGAGAGAGAGAGAGAGAGAGAGAGAGAGA
This sequence comes from Lasiurus borealis, assembly GCA_004026805.1. NCBI lineage: Eukaryota > Metazoa > Chordata > Mammalia > Chiroptera > Vespertilionidae > Lasiurus > Lasiurus borealis. The sequence goes on along the minus strand of PVJN01015630.1, from coordinate 34,647 downwards.
GAGAGAGAGAGAATATGAAACACACCATCTCCTACTGAGTCTAATTGGATTGGGGACTATTTTATGCCCATATCTGTGAGCTACCCGTGCTGAATAAAGCATGGAGCAAATATTCAAGGTCACACATTTACCCTTTGCAATTCAAATTCAAGTGCACCTAGCTTCCTTTTTTTTTTTTGCCCCTTGTTTTCAGCTGGTCTTTGTCACACTACCTTATTGTCAAACCAGCCCTCCCCTGCCCCGCCCCCCCACCTTATTTGGCTACTTAAGGAATGAGCAAACCTTTCTTGTTCAGATTCAGGCGATCGCTAATGCGCATGTGCCACACGGATCCATCAGCTCTCATTTTCACACAATGTAGCACATTGACACGATTACCAGCGACCGGTGTGGAGCGCTGGAACATTAAAAAGTTCTTTAGGTGAAAATCAGTTCTGAAACACACATTTTATTTGCCAGTTGAAACTGGAGAGACTTCTGCTCCAATCTGCGAGAAGTCTCTATCCCTGCTCAACACTCTAAAGCCCTTAAGATTTTATCTTTCTCGAGTCTTCTGAAGGCAGGAAGAGATCCAATTTGCTAAAAGTCCTTGTCTCTGACACAAAGACAAATCCCCGCTCCTGGGCTGTACTTCACCGAGCAATGATTCATGTTAAAAAACCTGTCAGGATCGTGAATTCTCCAGATAAAGTGAACTTTCTCCATTCATTTCAGTGTGTTCTCTCTCTCTCTGCTGCTTCACTTCAGAAAAGAGGTATAATTACTATCTTTATGAGTCAGACTCGCAGCCCTGCACCTGTTAGGAAATTAAAAAATACTTCCCCCACATCACAGCACAAAGGGAGGCCCATTGTTCGCTCGCAGTTGCAGGTGCTCACTCCTTTGACAAAATGACTATGGTGGAGGCTGTAAAAGCCAGAGTGATAATGAAAAGCAAAGATAGAGACATTTCCAAATGCCGATACATAAAGATAGTAACTTGAACTTGGTGCAACTCTGATTTTTTTTTAATTGTTCATAGATTAATAAAGGAGGGTCTGTTTCTCCCAAGCATGACACAGCAGAAGATGGAGGTAGTTCAGAATTGTTCTCTTGAAACAGACCTCAGGTAGTTCCTTAGGCATTAGCGATGGAACCCAGTCCATGCTAACTAAGGAAGGAGATTCAGTATGCTTGAATCTGTTATTGACATAAAGATTAAAGAATTAACTGTAAGTAAAACTGACATCATGACTTAAAAACTATCCAGCTCAGGAAGAGGCAGGAGAGGCAGGGTGTGATAAAAAATTACCCAATAATTTGTTGTCTAAATGCTGTATAAAGAGATAAAGGTCAAAATACTATTGTCCTGCCGATGACAGATATAGTGTTTGATTCTGATTCCAAACAAAAGACAGCTTTATGGTGTCAATTCTCTCAACCCAGCCACACTTCAAAGGATATTTCTGTATGAGACTAACTTAAAGTACAATTTGAATTAGACACGTTGTGAAGTCACAGATTGCCGGGGTACTGCAGGGAGGGCTCTGCTAATGTCTCCAGCCCAGCTTACAGGTAACATCTCCAGGCCTTCCGAGCAAGCAGTAGAGAGGTGGCACTTGCCCTTGGCCAGTGGTGGTGTGTAAATGAAACAGCGTTGGAAATGCCTAGAAAATTAAGGATAAGGATACAAGTTTTGTCTTTTTAATTCGGGCTTTTTTGAATGAAGTTCTTTTCCTATTTTTTTTTCCAGTCTTTTTTAAAAAATTGATTTTACAGAGAGGGAGAGAAGGAAGGTGGGAGGGAGGGGAAGAGGGAAGGAGAGAGAGAGGGAGAGATTGAACCTGCAATTTGAGTACGTGCCCTGATCAGGAATCGAACCCCCACCTTTCAGTGCATGGAATTTTATACTCACATCTTTATAGGATGTCTTTGAGCCCTGCACTGAGATGGCATTCTTCCAGAAACGATTGGCATTTGCTCCTCCCAGTTGTTCATACAAACATTCTGGGAGCATAAAAACATACATAGGCACACACTCCTCCACTCCTCACCCCCAACACACACACACACACACACACACACACACACACACACACACACGGAAATAAAGAAAATGTGAGCGCTGTCTACAGAAACAGTAGGCAGCAAACTCAGATCTGTAAAGATGATCAGACACAGAACACAAAATAAGTGTGTTTGATGTGGTAAAGAAATAAAAGTTTGGGAACAAGGAATGAGAGATAAATTTCTAAAAAAAAATCAAGCAGATTGAACACAAGTTGAATAACATTTTCAGAAACAAAAAATGCAGCAAGATTATGAGGCCAAGTGGAGGAAGAGCTGAGATGCAAGAAGAAATGGTGAGCAAAGAAATTGATACGTATGTTGGGTGAATCTAAAGAAGTGTTTCCTACATATAACAACAATAATAACAACATCTAATCTGTGAGGTTACACAAGCAAGATGCAATTCAAATACTGGTCAAGATACACAATAGAAATTGGAACGGGGTGAAAACTGTCATTGAAATGTTCTAAGCTTCGTGCATTGTTTGGATGGAGCATTGGAAATGAAGTCAGCACATGAAAATGTCTAGGGTAACTCCTAAAAATAGACATAGGGATCATTGTTTCCAAAGGAGCAGAAATAGGGGAGAGAGAAGGAATAATAAGCAAAAGGAGACAAGAAAAAAAATAACATCCATTCGCAAGATGGCAAGCCGGTGTGGGGGGAGGGTAGAGAAATGGAGAGCACATAGTCTGATGGAAGAGCAAAGATGGTATTAAGATCCTCTTCTCTCAAGCAAAACAATGGGAGTTTGTACTCTCTAAAATGATGGGTGTTAATTTTATCCAGATATGAACAATGAAAAATGATCTTTGAGAATAAGAGGCTTTATTCCACAGAGCAACTGTACGTTTTGAAGAGCCATGTCTCAAAAATGGACTTTTATAAGGCAATTTCTAGGAGCGCTCTTAGGATTACTAAATTTAGAACGTTATTTTTTTATTCTTGCAGATTTTGGCCTTGGGCTTTGTCTGGAGAGGTTTTGCCTCGTGAACCGCTGTATCATTCGTTCTTTCTCTTTCCTTTTGTGCCAGTCTTAATACTGTTTCTCCTTTGTATTTAGAAGGAGCTGCTTTTTAAAGGCTTCCACGAGGACACCATATTCTAGAAATGAATCACAAAGCACAGGACCTGAAGACTTAATAGAGAAAACGCCACACTTCAGACAAGGGTTGTAATATTCTGCTTCTGCAGGATGCGACATAGCTTCCCAAAGCATCCTTTTCAGACTCTGCATCCACCCCTCACGCAGGTCTGTCTTGTTTTCTTACACGCTACTGTATTCTATCCAGTGTAATGCTTTACCCATAGGGTCTAAGCGGGGGTTTTCCCTCTTTATTTTCCCTTGATTGCTTATCTTTAAACGAGGCCAGAGCTTAAAGGTCAACAGGGTGCAGGGACATCTCTCATGTTTGCTGTGGGTTGAGGGTCACCTCCCTTCTCAGAGAGGCAACTGGAGGGCCAGGTGATGGGGCTGCCCCCAGTCCAGCTCCCAGCTAGTGGTGTCTATTTGCCAGTGGAGCTCTCTTAGCTCTCTATACCTCAGCTCTCTCACTTGTAAAATAAATAGGGTCTTGCGAGGATTAAATGAAATGACTTTAAAGCCCTTAGCACTGTGCATTGCCCATCGGACAAAATAAATATCAACTATTATCTTTGTCGCTAGTGCTACATTTTGCTGTCACTGCTGCTGCGAGCCGTACGGCCGTGAAATGTGCCCTTCTCACAGGCCACACTGCACCCACCGGTCCTGCAGGCACTGATCCACGGAGCCACTGCTGCCCTCCAGAGAGTCCCTCTTCCCAGCATGTACCCGCCCCTGCCCTCTCCCCCTCCCCCGCTCAACTAACTCACACAAGCTCCTTCTTTAGCCTTGTTTTAGGGCCCATCATTTCAGAACGTTCCCAGCAAACTGGCCTTGAGGGGTAGCATCCATGCTACACAGCAACGGGCGGGTCCAGGTTTCTGTTGTGACTCTGTTCCCCGTGTGCTCTGTATATGTGGGTTTTCTTTCCCTTTACAGCAGTGGTTCTCAACCTGTGGGTCGCGACCCCTTTGGGGGTCGAACGACCCTTTCACAGGGGTCGCCTAAAACTATTGGAAAACACCTATTTCCCATGGTCTTAGGAACCAACACACTGCTCCTCGGTGTAGTAAAGTGTAGCGATGTAATTTACTGTTGTCATATGAAGACTATTACCCATGATTCAAGACAAAATTTCATTTATTTGTAATTCGAAATAAATATTTCACAATATATAATTACATATTGTTTTTGTGATTAATCACTATGCTTTAATTATGTTCAATTTGTAACAATGAAAATACATCCTGCATATTAGATGTTTACATTATAGTTCATAACAGTAGCAAAATTACAGTGATGAAATAGCAACGGAAATAACTTTATGGTTTGGGGTCACCACCACATGAGGAGCTGTCTTAAAGGGTGGCGGCATTAGGAAGGTTGAGAACCGCTGCTTTACAGGGTTTTTGAAGGGTGAGTGGAAGGGCCTGCACCGAGGCCTGTTAGTGAGATGCCACAGCATTTTGCACCAGAAATCTAGTTCCTGCTTTTCAACGAGGCACGCGAAGTGAGGGCATAAGCCTGATGCCTGTGAAGACGCAGCAGGCAAAGAGGGCTCCACACCTTTTTATTCATGCTCCTTGGTGATGAAGGAAACGCCCCCAGTCTGACCCCAACCCTAACTGGAGTGGGCTGAGGGAGTATAGAGCCCCATTTCTGCCATATTTAGGAAAGTGAGAAGATCTGAGGTGAAATTAACCCCTCAGGAGGGTTGAGATCAATCCAAAAATGGCCAAGAAGAATGCTGAGACAATATCCTTACCCTCTTTCCAGGAAAATTCAGAACCTTTATGAGAAGAGTTGTATACAGAAACCCGTGGAATTACCTTTGGACTAAGGTTTGTATTAATCCTTTAATAACTGAGTTTCAATAGCATATGGGTACATGGTATCTCCATTAACATCTTTTACACTAAGGAAGGCCAAAAGAGGCATCTATACTAATAAAACGGTACTATGCTAATTAGACCAGGCGTCTTCCAGACATCCTTCCTGACAAAGCCAGGGGCTTGGCCAGCCTGCAAACCACCCCTGGCCCCTCGCCCAGGCCACCCCACCCACCAGTGGGACTTCCACCCTGATCGGGGATAGGGCCAGCCTGCAAATCCCAAGGCTCCTGCCCCAGTGGCCCCATCCCCTAGTGAGCTCCCCCACCCTCTGATCTGGGACCCCCTCTTCAGGGCAGGCCAGCTGGCCCCCAACCGTGCACCAGGCCTCTATCCTATATAATAAAAGGGTAATATGCAAATTGACCCTAATAGCAGAACCACCAGAACAACCACTGGACCAGTCACTGAGGCACAATGACCAACTCTTGGTCCCTGGCAACCTCTGATCATCTGAGGGAGCGGGAGGCTGGTGAGCAGTGGGAAGAGCTGACATCTCGGTCCCTTCTCCCTATCACCTGATGGCGAATGGGGAACCGGGGGTGGGTGGCGATGGAGATCAGGGCCGACTGTGGGCAGCTGGAGAAGATGGTCCTGATTGCAGGCCAGGCCTAGGGACCGTACCTGTGCATGAATTTTGTGCTTTGGGCCTCTAGTACATAATAAAAATAAATAAACAGTTCATAAAGATTCTGTGGGTGAGATAGAGTCAGGATCATACAATCAGGTCACAGTAATATGCAAATTGACCATATCTCTGCTGTACCCACAAGCCATACCCACAAGCCAATCAGGAGCAAATATGCAAATAAACCCAACCAAGATGGCTGCAGCCACAGAGAGTAGGAGGTAGGATTGGTTTCTCTAGCGATAGAGGAAGCCAAGCTTTCTGCAGGAGGCTTGGCTCCGTCCAAGTTAAAAAGTTTCAATTGTAGAAGATAAATAAATCCCAGATACCAGGGCCTCCACTTGGGTTACCAGGGGGTGTGGCCAGTCTGCAAATCCCCACAGGTCCTCACCAAGGTCATTCCTTGCTCCAAGGTAACCCTCACCCAGATCAAAGGCTAATATGCAAAGTGACCCAACAGCAAACAACTGGTTGCTATGATGTGCACTGACCACCAGGGGGCAGTACTCAATGCAGGAGCTGCCCCCTGGTGGTCAGTGCGCTCCCGCAGGGGGAGTGCCATTCAGCCAGAACCTGGGTTCACGCTGGGGAGCACCGTGGCTGCAGTGGGAGCCTCTTCCTCCTCTGAGGCAGCGCTAAGGATATCTGACTGCCATCTCCCTGTGGGGACCAGACCTAAGCAATCAGTCAGACTTCCCTCAAGGGCTCCTGGACTGCGAGAGGGTTCAGACTGGGGCTGAGGATCCCCCATCCCCATGAGTGCATGAATTTCATGCACCAGGCCTCTATTGTGGTGTGTGTGTGTGTGTGTGTGTGTGTGTGTGTGTGTGTGTATTTGCTATGAAATGTGTCATGACTGATTTAAAGTATCAAATTAAAAATGGTTTGACAAACATTTTCAAGAGCCTTTAATCCATAAGTGAAATGAACTTTAATACTGGTTTATATGACCAGTACTCTGGGACGGAGAGATGGCCTCACATATTGGAAAGTTATATTTTTCCATGTTTTGCTGTTATTATTCATGACTCAGATATAGTCAGTAACTACCATCATGTTACTTCATTTAAAAAGTTTAATTTTTTCTATCTCCTATTAATAAAAAGTAAATAAGGCCAATTATTTTTTACTGCATCTACTTCTTTTTTGTTAACTGTAAAAGGAAACATTAAAGATTCACTCATCTCATCAAGAAAGGCAGTGTCAATACAATTTAACTTTTATGCTGAGTAATGGTCAGATTTTGTAATATATTTATGTTTTAAATAGTAGAATATTAATAATAACTGTAATAATAACTCCACCCAGAAAAACTTTATAAAATTATTCATGTGTTATTATAGTAATTTAAAATTTAAAATTTAAAATAAGAGATCAATAAAAGGTTGCAATCATAAAAATATCTTAAAGTCACAGTTTTATTTTCAAATACCCATATTCATAATATACTGGTTATCTTGACAACATCCTTTGCAACCAATGAAATTTACAATGAAATGTTTTAGATGTCAACCTAAAAATGTGGGAGAAGTACACGATTAAAAAATGTGTTTTCAGGGCATATTAGCAAAAAATACTGACAATTCTGGAGGGGACCTGTGGATGAAGCCCTTACTAGTAGCTTATTAAACGAGGTGCTGGGTCCTTCTCCCCCTGACCCACTGCTCTCACTAACCTCACTTCTATACTGAGGACTGCGCATCTCCAGGAAAAAAGAAAAATGATTCTAGTTTTGAGATCCTATGAGAGCCCAGTTTCAACCTCAAACATTTTTTATAGAATTCTTTTAAAAAATACATCTTTATAGATGACAGAGAGGAAGGGAGAGGGAGCAAGAGATAGAAACATCAATGATAAGAGAGGATCATTGATTGGCTGCCTCCTGTACACCCCCTACTGGGGATTGAGCCCACAACCCAGATATGTACCTTTGACCTGAATCGAACCCACAACCCTTTACTCCACAGGCCAAGGCTCTATTCACTTAGCCAAACCTGCTCAGGCCAACCTCAAACATTTTAAAAGTCTAGTAATAGAGAATGGAAACTTGGCTGCCCTTGTTATTAAGAAATTCTGCTTTAAACCCATGAAAAGAAGTCACTTGAATCTTGGCAGTAATCTTAATTCCTTAGAAGTTTTAGGTTACAAATAAAGTTTTACAACCTTAGAATGTATTCACTTAAAGAAGAAGAGGCAGAAGGTATCTCTTTATGTTGGACCAAATCAAACTCATTGGGAGAAAGGTGGGTGTATTTGACAATGTACACAAAGCCAGATGTTCTATTTTTCAGAAAACATATATTCCCAGTGTTAAATCTTGTAAAAGCCTCTATTTAAGAATATTTCAATATTCTAAATTATATGTCTCTTTAATTCTTGGGTTTGAATTATTACTTATGAGAATAATAATGGTAACAAACAACCATACAAGCTAAATATCAGCAGTAAGTATGGTACTAAAAGGTATTAAAAAACTTTTTAGCCCAGTAAGCAGGACTCAGTAGTTGAGTGTCACCCTATAAATCTAGAAGTCATGTATGGTTCAATTCCCAGTCAGGACACATGTCTGGGTTTCGAGCTTGATCCCCAGTGTGGAAGCATGCAGGAGGTAGACTATCAATGTTTCTCTCACACTGATATTTATCTCTCGCTCTTCTGCTCTGAAATCAATAAAAATATATTTAAGTATATATTTTAGAAAACTTTTAATGGCAAATGAATCAATCCCTTTTATAATTTTCTGAATTCAACAATTTTAAAGAATGTGGCTGTCCTGTGGTGTGAAATGAACTGACTTAATGCTCAAAAGTGAGTAAGCATAATGTCTTATTGTGTTACAGATTTTGAAATATCTGAAACAAATTCTCATTCCATTGCTCTTAGTTCTACCTTTAAAAAAATGAATTGCTTTAGGTATACTACTGTAAGTTACAGCTTTCTATTTAAGTAATTAAGAACTACTTTTAGGGGGAATAATGGTACTCTAATATTTACTTTATAATTCTAACAAGTTATCTAATGTTCTAAGTTTCACAGGCCTCAAAAGACAATCAGTATTATTCAAACTTCTTTTGGGAAATGTATATCCAAATATGTACCTTTATGAAATTAAAAATTGCAATTATTCAATGAGTTGCCAATGAACAAAATGAGTTAAAAAAAAATCCTCACTTGAGGATATTTTACCAATGATTTTTAGAGGGTATAGAATGGAGAAGGGGGGAGAGAGAGAATGAGAGAGAAACATCAATGTGAGAGAGACACATCGACCACATGCACCCTGACCTGGGCTGGGGACTGAACCTGTGACCAAGGTATGCTCCCTTGACCTGGGGTTTGAACCCACAACCCCTTTGGTCTGTGGGCTGACACTCTAACCACTGAGAAAAACCAGCTAGGGCACAAAATGCATTAAAAATAAATAAATCTCCAATTCTTTGCAGGCTCAGAACCTTGAGTGATGATATCATGAATATTAATGGATGCAGATTTCCCTGAATTCACTAGTTTCCTGGGGAGCTGCAGATTCATAGTCAGTAGGTGAATCGATGGAATTTGAGTGCTTCGGTAGCTGAGCCTACATGTGGGGGTGGGACAGGGTCTCAGAGCAGCACTGTTTCAGTTAGGCATCAAGCAAGGCTCCTTCTGTGCACCGCTAATGCATAGCTCTTACTGGGCCAATGGAGGGCGAATGGCACCACTGTGAGCAGTGACTCTCATACTTGAATGCAGTGGTCGGCAAACTCATTAGTCCACAGAGCCAAATATCAACAGCACGACGATTGAAATTTCTTTTGAGAGCCAGATTTTTTAAACTTAAACTTCTTCTAATGCCACTTCTTCAAAATAGACTCGCCCAGGACGTGGTATTTTGTGGAAGAGCCACATTCAAGGGGCCAAAGAGCTGCTTGTGGCTCAAGAGCCGCAGTTTGCCGACCATGGTTTTAATGCATGCAGAAATCCCCTGAGGATCTCATTAAAACCAGATTTCATCTAGTAGTTTGGGTATGAGGCCTGATGTTCTACATTTCTCACAAGCTCCCAGGAGATGCCGGTCCTGCCGGATCACCAGGAGCAGCGGAAACTGAGAGCACTGACACTTCTTCCAGCCTAGCAACGCCACGTGTGACCAAGAGCTGGGGGCCCGGGCTCTCTCCTCCGGTCTGCTATGAAGCAGCTGAAAGAATGGGAAATTATCTAACCTCTAAGAGACCTGTTACCTCCTGTAAAACTTCACGTCTGAACTAGGTGGTATGTCTGGTTGCTTCAGAACTATACAGGATTCCTTATTTTTGTCTTCTATATGTCCCCTCATATGTGGTTAACAAACATCAGAACATTTTATTGCATTGTATTATTCCCCAAATGTACTTTGTGTTGTTTGACACAAGATAGCTGTTTTTTTTTTATGTCACTTTCCACATTCTTTCCCCATAATTTCTAGAACACTTCAGATTTGCATTTTCACTTAACTTTAAGGAGGCTTTTAATGAATACGGAGTCTGTGAGGTTAGTTCTCTGCTGCCCAAATGAGAATGGAGTTCTTGTCATTTCACATTTTTCAGAGAAGTTGTGATATTCTTACATAGAGGGTGATCCTTAATTCGAGCCAATCTCCTACAGGGCACCCCTGCTAAGGGCCATGGCTGGTAATGGTTTGAAAGCATTTAGCAGGGAACAAATTCTTCCCTTTCTCTGAATAGAATTTGAGGCGGTCGCTTCCTGTGTATTTCCATTACCAACACTTCACTCAGAATTTGATTAATTCTTGTCTGGACTACTGTACTCATCTACCAACTGGTGTTCCGCTTCCAGCCTTTCAATTCTAGAATTATTTCAATACATTCCTGCCAGACGGATGTTTCCAAATGTCCACAAAGTGCATGCCACTTCTGGGCAGAATCCTCTACGTGGCCCTAACTCAACACCTTTATGCTATGGGGCCATCCTACCATTTTAGGTTCCCGCTCTGTCCCACAGACAAGTATTTTCTAAGTTTCCCATATCCGGGACTGTTTATACATCTCCTCTACCTGGTATCCCTTCCTCTGTGAAACCCCACTCCACTCTTCAAGAGCTCTTATAAATTCCAATTCTTGCTTAAAGTGTTCCCTGATTCTTCCAGCAAGAAGATGAACTCGTAAACACCTTGCTTTTGATTCACTCAACACCTGCTGCCCTATATTGTAATTTCTTCGTATCCTTCCTTGCTGCCAGTTACTGCACAATTCCTAGGCATCTGTAGTGTGTTTTAATTATCTCTGTAGGTCACATGGTGCTTAATTTTTTTTATATCTGTTGAAGAAATGAATGAATGTATAATGAGCTTCAGTATTAATCTACAGATCAAATGTTCAGAAACTGCAGAATTTTAAAAATTATTCATCAGTCTTATCTAGAATTTATTTTGGGAAAATTAATTTCTGTGGCCCAGTATTCTCTCTATATATACTTGGGGGGATATCTAGTAATTTTTTTTTTACTCAATGAATAAGGCAGTATGCTATATAAATGCTGGAGAAGGGTAAATATTGTCATAGGATATGTGTATTTCAGATTCAACTCCTGTATTGTTGAGAAAATTTTATATGTGAATTCAGATTATACAAACATGATATACTCATATTTAAAATTCTAAAGATTTAACACAATTATACTGGCTTTACAACTTATTACTACACAGAGTTAATATTTCCAAAGGAACAGTATAACTTCTTCCTTAAGGTAACATGGGCACCGCCTTAGGAATTATCCCATTATTGTCCATCATGCTTCGAGGACCACTAAAGGTGTACATTAATTATTTTCTTAAAACACAAATGTAAAGTTTTAAAAATCCATAATTATTACAGGATTTGTGAATCTTGGGCACATACCAAATTAATTTCCAATGCCCCAAAAGATACAACACGATGACTGGGAATTTTCAGCTGCAGTGTACTAACCCTTCAGAATACGAGGCTGTTCTACCAGTGCAATTCTGCAATAATCATAGGAACTGTAAAGCTAAAGCTTGAGAAAACGTGTTCCATAATCAAATAAATTAGTTATGATTTATCTGTTATGCTACAAAAACTTTTTAGACGAACAGAACATTAAAAACCTTAGTTAGTGATGGGTGAAAAAGGGAAGGGATTAAAGAAGTACATACTGAAAAAAAAATTGTAGTTACAAAAGAGTCATGGGTATGTAAATGTACAACATAGGTAGAATAGTCAATACTACTGTAATAACTATGTATGGTGCCTGGTGGGTACCAGAAATTTCGGGGGGACCACTTAGTAAAGTATGTGACTGTTCAACCACTATGCTGTACACATGAAACTAATACAAAATAATATTGAATGTAAACCATAATCTATATTAACATAGAGGAATATGCAAATTATCCATTACAGTATCATGTCACAACCAGATCAGCAGGCTGCACGGCCTGGGGTAAGATAGGATATGATAGGAGATGATAAGAAAAGAGAGGGAGAGGAAGGCAGGCCTGCATGCAGACAGGCCGAGAGGAGAAACAGAAATACAGAAAGGGAACAAAGAAAAAGATGCAGGAATGGAAAAGGGAAGGAAATGCGGGACGGCATGCCAGAGGGGGTGGTGACTGGCAGGCGGGTGAGGGCGGGTGGTGGTGAGCAGGTGGCCCACGGTGCAGGCCATTGGCAGGGAGGCACCCACAGGTCTGGGATGGAAAGGTGGACGGTCCGAGGCATTCTGGGAGGAGGCGCTCCTGCTTCCCAGCAGCAGCAGCAGTGCCCGGGCCATGTGGGCCTCGGCCACCCTCACTGGGCCGGGCATCCTGGTCAGGGAATGGGAGTAGGATGGTGACGGGGAGGCTGGGGAAGGGGGCGGGCAGCAAACACCTGACCAAGGCTGAGCCCTGGACTGGGGGTGAATGCCTCCCCCTGAACAGAAGCTTTAAGAAGGGAGGGAGAGTGAGAACTTTATAAAGGATTCGGTAGAGAGCAGAGTTAAAGAAGGAAAGAAGATGTCTGAGTGAACTGTAGGAGCTATAATGAAAATCAAGTATAGTTGTGTACTGGGGACAGATTTTAAAAGTAGGAGTCAGAAAAGAATAAAAGATAAATGATAGTGAATAATTAGGCAGGTAGATAGATAAATATTAAAACAGTAGAAGTAGAGGAGAATGTATAGGAAAGGTAAGATGAGAGAGAAAGAGGGAGGGAAGAAAAGTTTTAAAGTGTAGCCTGTAGAGCTTAAAAGAATGGGAGGAAGAAATGTGGGAGGGAGCAAAGCAAGTCCAAGGGAGGAAGTGAAGAAAAAAATTAACATGGAAAGGAAGAAAAGGCAGAGGGAGGGCAGGGGTAAAGATAAGGGAAAGAAGAAATGTGGGGAGGGAAGAAGAGAGGGTAGGAGAAAGATGGGAAGAGGATGATGGAATGGAAGTATGAAATAAGGAGGAAAGAAAAGTGTATAAGTGATGAGTCAGTAAGAAAAAGTGTTACATAAAGGAGAGAGAAAAACTGTGTGAGAGGAAGCAGCCAATAAGGAAGTAAAATACAATTGTGTGTGAAGGGAATAAGATTTTTTAAAAAAAGTTAATAGGTGACCAGCTGGCAGGAGTGGGCAGTTAGGGGGATCAGGCAGGCAGGTAGAATGGTTAGGGCAGGCAGGCAGGTGAGTGGTTAGGAGCCAGAGGTCCAAATTGCAGTTGGACATCCCCTGAAGGCTCCTGGATTGGGAAGGGTGCAGGTCGGGTTGAGGGACACCTCCCCTGCCCCCCATTCATGAATTTCATGCACCGGGCCTCTAGTTGAAAAATAAAATGTAAGTAATTCAAAGCTACCTACAAAGTGAAAAAACAAGAGTAGATAATGGTGTGTGTGGAAACCTATGAATCTGAACATTGTTTCACATCTGAACAACAAGCTAACAATTTATCAGCTTTGCTCCCAAAGATGTAAACCACAGTATTTTCTCTTCAATCTTGAAGTATAGTTTTATTTGCTGCTAAAAGAATTTTGATTTCTTCCACTGACTTCTTGTTAGAGTGGCACTAGTCCTCAGTAATGACTGAAAATAGAATTGCAGGAAATACGTAATTCACAAGTCTGTCTTACTAAACTACTTTAATTTGAGCTGTGTAAAAAAAAAGAATTAATAAAAAGTACATTTGAAATCATTGAAAAATACTAAAAAATCTTAGTCTAACAAAATTTTTTATATTAATGTGTCTTCTAGTCAATTCCATTGCCTGAAAATATAACTTTAAAGCAGTTCCAACTAACTATAAATATAGTAATTTAATTCAAGACTTAAAAATTGCTTGAAAAATCTGTTAACTATAGAGCTCTCCTATTTTTGCCCAACAATATTAGGGTTACACTTCTCTAATAAATATTTTCTATAATATTCATTTTTTTGACACCTATAAATCCTTCCATTGAGGTCATGGAAAATGCATATCTATAGAGAAATTAAAACTTCTAGACTTACTATCCATTATATACATTTGAGAGCCTTATTTTGCCATAATCACTACTTTCTTAGCATTGTTAATACTATTTCATGCTTGGATTTTGTTCATCATGATGAGAAAATTAAGGTAAATTTGAATGTGTTCCTAACCCCCAGTTTACATACTCTAAGTTTTTTTTGTTTCTTTAAGTGAATTTCTTTAAAAGGTATAAACACAGTTTAGACTGTACCATTCAAATCATCTAGGCTGAAATAAATGTAAATCTTGTCTCTCTATTTATCATGGAATTACCTCTCTGATACACTTGTGGAATACAACACAGCCTTACTTACTGCAGATCATGACGATTCTCAACAATTATTTACAGAATTACTCATTGTAAAAGCAAGAGTGTATATAATAACAACAAATCAAGAAACCAGGTTTCACACTGATAGTCTTTACATCGCTTTAGAAAAGCTTATGTGTGTCTTTTTATTTACAAATTTAAATATAATCATAATTTAGGAAAGTGTATCCCTATGGCTCCTGAAGAGAGAGCTACAATTGCACAATTCGAAGAACACATCGAATTGAATAACAAAGATTGTTGCCCCAAATATTCTCCTATGCTTTTCACTAGCTCTTGCCATTTCCCTTAATGAAGAGCATTTTCAATATAAGCAGACAGACACCAGGTCAGAAACATTGAAGTTTAGCACAGTGGTCTCCAGAACTGGCATGACTACTGCTGACATTATACAAGGTAATTTTAAAGGTATACCAACGATTATTTAGAATTCTAATAGACACACATTTATTTTAAGCATACTATTAGAAAAAAAATTTAACTAGCAAGTCAACCTCATTACTTTAAAGTTATTCTTCCTCGGGTCATGTTTCTTTTTTACATACATTTAAAGTAAAAAATGTGAATGTATTGAAAGAAAACATTAGGTAAATTCAGTGGAGGTGTTTCTGACAAAAGTCATGATGGAGTCCAGGGAATCTCTGGAGAGTGGAAAAGCGAGGTGGGAAGGTTGGGGCCAGGTAACAGTGGTTCTGGTTCTAGCTCTGTAACTAACTAGCTGACAAGTCAGATCTCTTTGGGCATCGAAGGCCCACGCCAGCACCACTATTTTATAATGCTGCATTCTCTTGTCCAATACCATTATAGGGAACACCGATCTCTGTACAATAGAAATAAGCATTCTAAGCTTTAACACAAAAGTGTGCTCATTTAAATTGGACAGGGATATTAGCGGACCTAATGTGGAGTTTTCTTGGAGGTTAAAACAAACAAACAAAATCTATTACTGATAAATTAGACCAATCTTTGAAAGGTTGGAGATAAACTTGATTTTGCTTAGTGACTTTAGTTTTTTTTTTGGCCCAGGGAAGGGATTTCAAGTATCCCTATCAACATGATAGCCACATACCAGAGGGTTTTGCTTGCCATATTCACATGTCATATACCATTCTAACCTGGGGTTAAGAAGCCTGAATATCTAGATGCAGTCCGATGGAGGATTTAAGTAAAAACAGGCTTGGAAGAAAAATACACTTCTTTTAGATGGAGAAAGAGATAGATGAACACTAGCTTAAAATACAGAGTTGTGTTTTTAGAAACAGGTAGACCTTGAAGGTTTAGGATAACTTAAAATAGCTTTCCTTGTTTCTGGTTTAAATTTTCACTCTGGAAATAGAAAACATATTAACCAAATACCCATTTTCAGGGCTAATAAAATTGGAACCTCTATTAAACTGTCTTGAATTAGTTCTCTTCTCAATGGCTTGAGAACACAAGTTCAAATCAAAGCCCAACTCTGATGCCAAAAAAGCATTCAACATAGAAAATCTCTATGGAGCAATTATTCCATGGCCAGGATTTCTGTGTTATCTCAACTAATCTCTATAGCTTGAAAAGTAAACTCGTTTTTCCTTGAATTGGAGTTGCTTGTCCCTCCTTTTTTTTAAGATCCCCAGACTCACAGAGAAGAAGGTCTTCTTAAAGGTTACCTGTCATTTCTTAAAAGAAATTCGATTACAATTAGACTGAAAAGATGGTGATGATGATAATGATGATGATGATGATGATAATGGTGGTGATAAAGAACTCTGTGAATATTTGAACTAAGCATTTTGGAATTTATCCAATTAAGGACTAAAGCACTTTTATTTTTATTTGGGATACTGATTACATCTATTTAACCTATTCAGCTTAGCAAACAAATGAAAGAACGGCAATGAAACCACTAAAACCTATTTTTTTTTTTTTTTTTTTTTTGGTGGAGCTATCTCTGCCTGGAAGGGTGCAAAACAAGAAAAAAAGAAGAGATGTACTGGGTGAAAATTTTTACCTACGATCTCTGAGAGGGGGTCATAATTGTAGAGCACATCTGAACATAACTTTCCGTAAACATAGAAACTGGCCACTGGAATCATAACAATTTCATTATTTGCTGCAATTTCAAGGCCTCTAGGAAAATGTGGCTTCCCAGCTCCTTAGGGTTTTTGTTTGTTTGTTTGTTTGTTTTTTCAGTTCTCTTTGTGAAGAATGTCTCTAGACACGCATTCTTGATCTGGGATAGCCATGTGATGTCTGTCATCATCAGCTACACGCACGCTGTGGGGACCTGTCAGCTCCTGGCTCCAGGGGGGTCACCGCTGGTTCAGTCTCCTCCGCAGCAGGGCAACCAGTCTCTGTCTGCCCCCGTTCACCGAAGATGCTGGGCCCCTGGGAGGATGCGGCTGGAGACCCGGCAGACCAGAGCTGGTGGCCCTCTTGGGCTGGGCTGAGGTTGGAGAAGGGGTGGGTTTCGAGGCCATGTGCAGGCCTGGGATTTTGGCGCCCTTTCCGGAGTTTGGTTTTGCAAGGCTTCTCTCCCCCTGCTGAGCGGCTGCAGAGGCGGCGAGGCTGCCGGGGCTGAGGAACCTTGGGGTCACCGGCAAACTCCCACTGAGCCTCCTGAGCTCCAGGAGCTGTTCTCGGGCCTGACCCAGAGCCTCCGTCAGTTCAAAGCGCTCTTCACACTCCCGCCGCACGGTTTCCTGGAGAAAAGTGTTCTGAAATGAGAAGAGAGCGGGGGGAAGCATCCCTGGCTTTATACAGGTTGTACCTACGGAGAGTTCTTGGCAATCAGTATAAACAGAACCGAACTGGAAACCAGGGGGCTGGGCTCTTTGACTGTCTTTGTGGATACTCTGCCATGTGGGGCAGAAAATAAGTAAAAAATGCAAATGATCTGTGAAGCTGGAAAGAACTTGAACATTTATTCAACCCCTGCAGTTTGCAGATGAGGAACCAAGAACCAGGGTCACAGAGGATAGAGGTGAGGCTGGGCTGGAACCCAGGACCCCTAATGCCCACGCCGGTGGGGTTTCACCTTCTCTGTGCCTTGTGACTCAGACACACTGTCTTACCTATGTGATATCTAACAGTTAGTATCTGTCGTGCCATTATGTGAATAAGCATTGACCTATGACCCAGGAGGTCATGGTTCAATTCCTGGTCAGGGCACATGCCTGGGTTGGGGGCTCCATCCCCAGAGTGGGGCATGTAGGAGGCAGCTAATCAATGATTCGTTCTCATCATTGATGTTTCTCTCTCTCTCTTCTCTTCCCTCCCTCTCTGAAATCAATAAATGTATATTTTTAAAAAGTTTGAAGCCTCCATAAGTTTGAACAGAGTTGCTTTTTATGTCCTTATATGAGAATCTGGAGCCAAGGGTGGAAGCCATGGGATTTACATCAAGCAAGAATTTGAATAGCTAGAACTCTGCAGAGGATACCCTGAAGCAAGTACGTATGTCAAACTCACGGCCCATGGGCCACATGCCTCATTTGTTTGGTCCATGGTAGCCTTTGAGTTTGACATGCTTACTCTGAAGGGTCAAATCTCACCTGACTGGGATATGTCAGAGCAAATGTAAGCTTCACAGGTGTGACTGGACTGGAAACCATTAAGGCTCTTACAAATTCTGAGGCTCTACATTTCTAGCTGAAGAGCTGCCCACCTTCCATCTGAGGAATTCACCGCAATTATTTCAAGGCCCATGGTGCGTCTGCCTAATGCCCTGACATTTATGTCTGCACGTTGTCAAAAAGAGTCTAAAAAGGAACAATTCAAAGTGGTATCTGAATAAGTAAACACAATTACGATGATTGTGGCATGAGATTCTTCAACTGAAAGTGAACTTCCACCAGGTTCGATTGTTTGTAAAAACAGCCGAGACACTCCCCAGTCTGAGTCTCAGTGGAAAGCATCCTCCTAGGGGTTTCATGACTAATATGCTGTCAGTGGAACTAAATAACAGACCATCAAGGAAAGTGCACATTCCTATATTTGAGTTTCTTGTGATTATGGCTAGAACTCCACTCAATTCCAAATTTGGTAATCAATAGTGAGGAATGTGGAGCAATTCCAGATTAACGGTTGCCCTGTCATCTTGTACGAAATCAGCATGGGTCACACAAAGTCTCACATGTACATACTAGTGTTATTATTAACACACTTACATGATTCATATATGCACATATTTTTTTAAAACCATGAGGGCTCATCACTTACTTCTAGTTAATTTC
This sequence comes from Lasiurus borealis, assembly GCA_004026805.1. NCBI lineage: Eukaryota > Metazoa > Chordata > Mammalia > Chiroptera > Vespertilionidae > Lasiurus > Lasiurus borealis. Next base: position 15,990 of record PVJN01015630.1, on the reverse strand, counting down.
TTTCTATTCTATTGTCTTTTCTTTGACAGATAGGAGTCTAAGGACTATGGTTGTGGCTTTATCATGTATCATCATGAAATACTTGTTGAAAAAGGAAGGGAAGAAGGGCTGGAGAAGATTAAGACTGTCCTGCATTGGGTATCACCTCATTTCCTGCTCCCAAGGACTATGTTTGACAGAGACACTGAAGCTCACACTGGTTATGTAACTTGCTGAGAGTAACCCAGCTCCCAGCGGCCTATGCCTAAGTTAATTGTCAAATTAATTATATCAACCATGCAGGGGCCATTTTGTTCCAGGACACTGAAGCAATAAAAAAAAAACAATAAGACATTTAATTGGGTTTTACCCAAGTTTTCTAAACTTCATGTAAAATGATTAGATTTACAAGTCATTCAATAAATTTGTATAAACACTGCTTGATTAAGAAAGCTATGAGAGTTAATTTTATTTGACAGTAAAAAGATAAAAAATGGATAGCAGTTAACAATGAGGCCAATAAATTGGCGAGATGAATAATAGGTACACTAATATGGACAAAGCGATGGGTGATGTGATGACAAAAGTTCTCATTTAAAAGTAACATGCAATTCGATCCAGTTACTAAAATTAAATTCAGATCTCAAAGGAAAGGTGTAGCGCTCTACAGAAAACATCCATAAAGTAAATCACTTAAAAGCTATTCCAGGCAAGTGACACTCCACTAGAGGAGGAAGCAGAAAGGCGAAATGAACCCAAAGATGTCCCCATAGCAAGTCTAATGGAAGCAAAGTGCCCCTTAACTCCATCTGAACTTAGAAGGGCTGCTGGCCATCCCAGTTGGGGGTCCACTGCTGTAGAACTCATCCTTCTTCAAGGCTATCAGCTTCCAGAAAAAAAAGGATGAATTCTCATTCTTATTTCCCAAACTGGGAGGACCTCTGAATGTAAAACAGGATCCAAAGTTAGGACTTTTATTTTTGTCTGTTCTGCAAACACTATGAAATCTCAGGCGAATCCCACCATATCCTCTGCCACTATTACCTCCTCCTTTAAAACTGAGATTATAATTCCGTGTTGTGCAACAAGCAGCTCATATATTATCATTTACTCACTCAGGGAGTAAAAAAATGGAAACAGAGCTCATCAAGTTTAGGGGATTGCTATTTCAGGGGTGGAGTGTGTGTGACAGACAGGGCATGACCAGAGCACACGTGGATATGGCCAGAATCAGTAAGACACATTCATGGAAAATTCCATCATATGTGGAAAAGAATCATTCACTCGTGGTTAGATGGTTTTTCAGCAATTGAGGAAAAACGTTTGTCTCTTTTTCAGTTGTCTCTTTGGGAGGCTGTGTTGTAGCAGAATTTTAATATGTGCTTTTATTGAACAACATGGGGAAATGTGCCAGATGGAATATCTTCCATAAGCTTGAAAATCATGTGCAATCATGAGAATAATCAGTGAAACCATAGCGTTCTCAATGTTTCAGGCAAAGTTGTCATTGGCCATATTTTAGCGTGTGATAAAATAGCATAACTAAATGGGAGTCAAGATGAAAAGGGAGGCATGAGGGAGGTGAAGAAGGGATGGTGGGGTTTTTGAGACCAAGTGAGCGTGAGTACAAACACATGGCAGTGGGAGTGGGAGAGGCACGCTTTGGGATGACACATGGCTTGGAATGACTCAACTGAAGAGTGTGCAGGGGAGGAGAGAGCAGGACTGAGGCAAGGTCAGATCAAGCACAATTTTGATAGCATGCTAATACTAGAATTTTGTTTCACATAGAATCACCTAGTAGTTTCTACAAATCCCTATACCCAATGCCAAGTAAGTAAGGATCTCTGGGGTAGGGCCCAGCCATCAGTACTTTTTCTTAATTCCCTAGATGATTCCAATATACTGATACTTAAAACATTTTTAATCGATTTTAGAGAGAGTGGAAGGGAGAAGGAAAGAAACATCTTGACGTGAGAGAGATACATGGATCAGCTGCCTCCTACACACTCCCTACTGGGAATGGAGCTGGAAATCTGGACATGTTCTTTGTCCAGAATCGAACCTGTGACCTTTTGGTGCACGGGAGGATGCCCAACCAACTGAGTCACACTGTTCAGTACTAATACTAGAGTTTTAACTTAATTCTGGGGACCATTTGGAGTGATTGGAAGGTTGACTTTAAGCATGGAGCTGGCATGATCAAATTTAGATTAAAGGAAGATCCCTTTGCCAGCTCTGTGGAAAATGGCCTTGAGTGAGGCATGATGGAAGGAAGGGGGGACAGCAGGAGGCCAACGTTTTCAGGGAGAAGGTTCCTACCCTGAGTGGCTCTTGGTTAGCGAAGGGAGAATTAGTATTCCTAAGTCATTAAGCTGTGTCGGTCGGTGGAAAGCATTATCTATACATATGTGCCCAACATTTTCAGATAAAGGCCACTTTGAATGAGCTTAAAAATATGGCTCAATTGTACTCCTACTGGGCACGTAAATGTCAAAATAAAAATATAAATTGGCTCACCATCTGTTGGAAATTTTTAATATGGCCAATTTTCTCCACTCTTTGCAATGTAAGGGTGGTTTATTTTTATGTTTGTTTTCATTTTTATCCTTAGAGACAGCTGGATTGCTTTCAACAGTGGAAGAAGCAAGAGAAGGTGAGAATCCTGTTTGTGATGAAAATCGGCTACATCTGGTATAACTTGGGGGAATATGCTAGGAAAGCAAGTCCTCAGTGAAGAAAAGCACAGATTGTCATCATCTTTGTTTATGCTTTACTAGGGGCCCAGTGCACAAAATTCGTGCACGAGTGGGGTCCCTAGACCTGGCCTGCGATCAGGGCCAATTGGGGCCATCTGGCTGCTGGCTAGGGCCTTTCTTTGTTCCATGCCTCTCCCTGGTGGTCAGCACACATTATAGTAAGTGAATGAACTTCCGGTCTCTCGGTTGAACTACTGAGGGGACACTTTGCATATTAACCTTACATATATATATATATATATATATATCCCCAGTGAGGTCTGAACCAGACAGATTACAGTTTCCACCAACCCAAGCTAGATATATCACAGGGCTAGTGGATGGCCATCCAGCTGGGTGGAATGCTGAGGTGAAAGGAAGCTCTGTGAAAAAGGTGTGGAAATCAGAAAGATGAGTAGGAGTTAGCAAAGGATATGCCCAAATTTCCATTTAAGGCTTCTGCTCAACTAATCTATTCAGCCCAAAATACTGTGGAAAAACAATGAAAACTGCCCTTTGGTAAGGCAGGAATGAGAATATGAATAGATTTTCAGGAGAAGAGGATGATGGATGTTAAGAAAGTTATTCTTAAAATTGTATTTGTGTGCTTGCAAACATAACAAACACTGTGAAATAACTATGGCAGACATACCAGAAATGGCGATAATTCTTGGTCTGAACTGTTTCGTTTTCTAGGTGTTGATTACTAACTTTTTACCTCTCCACATGTCTCAGCACTCCATCTAACCTGTCAGTTTTTCTTTGATCTTGGAGACATACTTCTAAAAACCCTGCATTCTTTTGCTGAACCCATCCTGGTTCTCTAAATCTGTAATCCTTGGACTTCCTACTGTGGGCCTGCGGATTCCCTCCACCTCTTTCCTGTGTTGGATGGAACTCATTTTCTGATTCCTTTCTCTTCTTCTTCATTTATTTATGCCTCATTGCAGTGTCATATACCCTTAAAACAGCTTCCCAAGGAAGGCTGCAAGGGAAGCATCATTTCTGAGGAATCTACGTCTGAAAATATCCTTACTTGACCCTTGTACTTGATTGATCCTTTGGCAGGATATAGAATTCTAGGTTGCAGACAATTTTCCTTCAGAATTTGGAAGCCATTGTCTTCTAGCTCCTATTGTTGCTGTTAACAATTCTAATGCCATTCTTATTATTGATCCTTTCTAAGTGACTATTTTTTTGTTTCTGGAAGCTTTTAAGTAATTACGTTTATCCTGAAGGTACTGACATTTCATGATGAAGTGCTTTGGTGTGTTTGCTTTGCCATCCATTATACTAGGTGGGCCCTTTCAATATAGAGCGATGTGTCCCTTCTGTACTTGGAAATATTCTTGAATTAGTTCCTTGATGATCGTTTCCTCTCTTCCATTTTTTTTTCTGCCTGGAACTCCTATGAGTGAGGTATCAGATATCTTTGCTTGACCCTCTAATTTTCTTTTCTTCTCTTCATTTCTTTGCTTTTTTCTTATACTTTCTTGGAGATTGCTTTATCTTTACCATCTAACCCAGTGGTCAGCAAACTCATTAGTCGACACAGCGGCAAACCGTGGCTCCTGAGCCGCATGTGGCTCTAGAGCTGCAGTTTGTCGACTATTAATCTAACCCAAATGTTGAATTTACTGCTTCAGCTCAGTAATTATGCTTGTTCTTTTTCATAGCTCCTGTTCTTGCTTCACTATCTTCTCTTTCTCTCTAAGAATAATAATTATGCTTTTTTTTTGAAGTTCAGTTTTGCTTCTCATGTTGTTTTCTATGTGCTTCATCTAAGTTCTTTTATTTGTTTGATCTCAGCTTCTGTCTTTCATATCAGAGGTGTTCCTCAAATGTTTGGTGATTCTTGCCTTTCTGAGTCTCCAGAATGTTACTGGAAGTTCTGTGTACATAAGAAAAGCCTTATTGACTAGTATACTTCTCACTGAGTAGACAGAGTTACAGCCATTTTACTGGGAGACCCCACTTGTTAGTATCTATAATCTTTGCTTTTGATACAGCTCATTTCTCCAAAGAGAGCTCTTCCATTTTCCTGGTTGTCTGAATTCTGGGAAGTGAGGGGGCGAAGTAGACTAGAAGGTCTTTTAAAATGCATACGTTCACTCTAACCTTATCCCATACTCTGCTGTTGTCTATCCTACACATTGTTTTTCTAGAATGTAAGCCTTTGGTACCTACCAAGATCGTGGGTAGGGGCAACTTGGGTTTAGGGAGGGCATCTGAGCATCCACCTGCTTCTTTTATAATCATTCAAACAGTCTTATTTTTAAATCTACTCGTCTCTCCCTCTTTCAGAGGTATCTGGTGTCTCTAATCCCAGGCCATTCCACTGCCATGGCATGTAATTGGGTTTGCTCCTTTTAGGATTTCACCCCATTCCCACACTCTGCGGGGCATTAGGTTTAATGTCCCATAATCTGCTAATTTCCTTTCACCCATGCTTTGCTTTCCATTTCCCAAAATGTAGTTGACCTCTAGAGTCAGCTCCTCTCTTGTTTTCCTTTCCTTATGAACTTACTTACTTTTTATTAATTTACTGTCATTTTAATGGTGTTTTGGGATGAACTAAACATATGTATTCAATTCTCCAGGTTTAACAAAAGCATTCCTTTCTGTTTTTTAAATATCTTTCATCGCCATTAGATGGTGGAAACTGTAATCTGACTGGTTCAGACCTCACTGGGTATCCATATATAAAACTTCTGCCCCTTTGTTTTCTTTATCTATCGCCTTAAGACAACAAAAATACCGAATCTCTGTACTGTTTTTCCTTTCGTTGTTATATGAGAACTGAGCTCTTTGTTCTGCTTTTTAAAATTTACTACATTCTTTTTCTGGCTCACAACAAGGCCCATAAACAGTGGGGCCACACTGTCCTGGACTCACATGGAGCCAGTAGGAAGGAAAGGAAAACTGGCAGCGAAAAGCATGTGCTCTATTTTAACCTGCTTTTAAATGGAAATGTCCTATTCTCTAACACTTTGTGTGTTGTTTTTCCTGACTTCCCTTTCTTTTTAACATTGTGATTTTTTTTTCTTTTTTTTTTTTATCGTGAGCCTGGGCCTTCTGAGGAGTTGTCCGGGGCTCCCTTCCACATTTACATTTCCCATACACTTTTATTTTCCATTTTCTCTCTTCTTATTAACCTGTAGCTTTGTGGCTTCACCTTCCTGACCCTTGTTTCTGGGGCTGCTCTCCCATAATCCCTGCCGCGCACAGGAATGCCCATTTCTGCCCTTTAGAAGCCCGGCCTTTCCCCCCATCCTTGAGAACTTTCTTCAGACAATGAAAAGCGAAGTCCACCCATTCTCTGGCCTCTTGAGGGGGACCAGGACGTTCCTCTCCTTAATTAGCTTTCTTATTAGAGCACTAATTTCTTCATTCGAAAGGGAATTTGTTCTCCACTTAAATGTGGCTTTTCTTCTCTGGGACCTAAGAAATTTCAAGTGTCTGGAATGCACGGCCAAAACAGTGGTGCTTTTCCCTTTGGACGCTGCAACCTCCATTCTTCCCGGCCGGTAACCACCCATCACTTTTATTGGCTAACTTCCCATTTTTTTATAAGAAATTCTGGGTGTTGGCAAAGCTTAATCAGAGAAGCGGCCTTAGTTATTTACTCTTACTGTTTGGTTATAATTATTGAACTTCTGCTGGAAAAATCTAGCCTCCCCTCCCCCCTCTCCTCATCTGAGCAAAAGGAAATTTGCCCCCCCCCCCCCTGCCATGTCCTTACTAGTAGGTAACTTTCCCTGTGGCATGATCTCTCTCTATTCCCCAGTAATGACCTATGATCATTTGTAAACCATCTCGGCCTCCTGATCTTTCAAAAGTCTGCTTTATGTCTTTTTTTGTTTTTAATCTTTATAGTTGAAAGTATTACATATGTCCCATTTTCCCCCTCGACCCCTTTCTAGCCCGCCCCACCCTCAGCCTGAGCGGCTTCCTTTTACAACTAATGAGCAGGAAGAGCTCCAAATGTAGCTCCTTTTGTCTGAAAATGACAGTCACTGTTCACTTGTAGTCCTTTCTCTTGCCAAAATTACCTCCCGGGGCCCTGAGATTGGGAGCCCTAAAATGGCTACTCTCATGCGTGTGTAATCCCTGACTGTGGGCTGGGCTTACTGGCTGGTTTATGAGGAGGAAAACACAGCAGAAACCACGGGATGTCACTGCCGAGATTAGATGACAAGAAGGCTGCAGCTTCTCTCCTGGGCACCCTCTGTTGCACTCTCTCATTCGTGCTCACTTGCTTGTTCCGAGGGAAGCCAGCTGCCCCGTGGTGAGCTGCTCTGTGGAGAGGGCTGTGCTGTAAGGAACTGAGGGAGGCCTCTGACCTCGGCAAGGTGCTGAGGCTCTGAGCCCAAGAGCCCATGAGGAAGTGAATCCTGCTCACAAGCACAAGGTGAGCCTGGAAGCCAGTCCTCCCCCAATTGAGCCTTCGTATGAAACTGCAGCCCCTGCTGAGACCAGTTTGGCTCAGTGGATAGAGTGTCGGCTTGCGGACTGAAAGGTCCCAGGTTCGATTCCGGTTGGGGGCATGTACCTTGCTTGCGGGCACATCTCCACTGTGGGGCGTGCAGGAGGTGGCTGATTGATGTCTCTCTCTCATCGATGTTTCTGACTTTCTATCTCTCTCCCTTCCTCTCTGTAAAAAATCAATAAAATATATTTAAAAAAAAAACAAACTGCAGCCCCTGACAACCTGATTACCAGCCTCATGAGAGGCCTTGAGCCAGGGACACCCAGCTAAGCCTACGCCACATTCCGCTCCTTGTCCTACAGAAATTATGAGATAATGAATGTTTGTTGTTTGACACTAATGAATTTAAGGCTAGCTATTGTGCAATAATGGAAAACTAATATAGGTCCTTAAGGACAGTTTTCTTAACTTTAGTCTATGCTTTTCCTATGGTAAGTTTCTGTTTAGGCCATTCTTGCCTCTTGATGTAAATTTAATTACCCAAATAGAACTTTCTTTAAAGTCCTCTTTGAGAGCAGAGAATGGCTGTGTCAGTCTTATTCGTAATGGAAGATCTAGTACCCGGCACAGGGTCTGGCACCTGGACAGATGCTCAATATATTTTGTGAATTTGACCTGTCTATCTTCTTCTACTTGTCCTACTTTATAAATTGCTCCTCACTTTCCACATTGTCATTTCTTTGGGGACTGACAATTCTGGAGAAATTAGAAAACCTGCTGGTCTAGTTGCCTTGATCTTCCTCTCCTTCAACACGTGAAGCGCCCAGCCTGTTTTGTCTTCCAGGTAGAAAGTATAGTGTCAGTCACTGGTGACTGACTGGGCGCTTAACGTGTTCACCTGATGTCCCTCCTCTAGAACCTCAACACCCCTGTCTCATCTGAAGCAAAATTACGTCACCTCTCTCTCTCTCAGGGTTTCTCTGGCCGAGCTGGGTCTTGTGTGTCTCCCCTCACCCCTTTCTGCACTGGTGAGGTGGCTCCTTTACTAGGAGCACTGTCCTGCCCTGTTCCAACAGGAGACACTCAATCATCTGACCTGCTAAGCATCTGGCAGAATAAGTAGTATGTTTACTGTCATTTTAAAAGTAAAAAAAAAAAAAATGAAATAAATGAGGCTTGGAGATGAGTGCTAAGACCTGGGGTCATGAAACTTAGAAGCGGAATCGCTGTAACTCAGGTTTCCTGAAAGAGGAAACACTGTTATCAATGAATGTTGGCTCCGCCATGCTGTGTGACCTTTCTAGAAGTTATTCAACCTTCTTGAGTTAGTTCTTCATTTATAACACAGAAATAATTTCTACTGCTTAGGGCTCTTTAGGCATTGCTCTTGACCCAGCATTCTGTCCATTCCCACTTTAACTTATTTTAGTAACTCCTCTGCAAAAGATTCACTTTACAAGTATAATGGTGGCATATGAGTTTTATGTTGCTTGTCAATTTAAATACAGCAAGAACATGGTATATTTAGTTGTTAATAATCAATGTTACTACTAGCACTTTCTTTTTATTCCTTTATTAAGATGCCCATAAAACCAACAAAAGTATTACTTTTGTCATTAACATTCAGAACCTTCCTCCATTTGTCTTTCTTTGCTATACTGTCATACATGGGATCACAGATTCTGATGTGACCTAACTTGGGTGATTAGAGAGTAGATTAATGGCTCAACTGTCTCAAAGTCAGTTCAGGATGCTATAACTAAGTACCATAGACTGGGTGGCTCAAACAACAAATAGAATTTATTTCTTAAAGCTCCAGAGGCTGGGAAATAAATGACCAAAGTCACAAGCAGATTCGGTATCAGCTGAGAACTTGCTTCCTGGTTCAGAGGCACTCTCTCCCATGTCCTCACGTGGTGCGAGGAATAAGGGAGCTCTCTGGTTCCCTTTTTATAAGGTCACTAATCCGTTCATGCAGGCTCTACCTTCTTGACTTCAATACCTCCCCAAGTCCCTGACTCTAAATAATCATTACATGGGGGCTTAGGTTTCATGACGTTCTAAGGGACATACACATTCAATCTATGTTTGTTTCTGCCTAGCAGTTCAGAAATCAGACTTTTGTTAGAAAAAAATTTAACCAAAATATGTCTACTCCAGTCTAAATAAAAAACACTGCTAAAATAATTATGCATACATAAGAAAGAAGATGAACACATGTAAATTACCTTAAAAATTTACATTGACAGAAAGATAAATCCCTAAAGAAAAATCACATGTAAGATATATTGTCCAAACATTATTTGAACGAAAGCAGCAAGTGTTCTAAAAGTTTTCTTTGGCAAAGACTTAATGTCAAAACCAGCAAGACATATAAAGATGACTAGTCTCAGATGTTTTAAAAGGTCGTTTGCAACTCAGTAGAACTGGGTGGTGAGAAAAACCTTAGAGATTATGTAGTTCAATATATTCATTTTACAGAAAAGGAAGCCAGGTCCAGAAAGGTTAAGTGACTGTCTAGTTAAAGACAAAACCAGGATGTGACCCCAGGTCCCTGACTAACAGTCCAGAACTTTTTGCATGACACCAAGCTGCCTTTTATGTGTTTGTTTGTTTGTTTGTTCGTTTGGTTGGTTTTTGAAGAAACATGTGCTCTTTCTCTAACTGCAGTGGTGCCGTCGTCTGTCCTACCTCTTGCTGGGACTGCTGAAACTGCTTCGTCAGCTGTGTCTGTTCCAGCAACACTCTTTCCAGTTCATCGGACTTCTGTTTCATTTCCTTCCTCAAGTCCTCTGAAGCCAAGTCACTGTTGTCAATTTCCTTCTTCAAGCGAGACTCAGATTCCGCAACCCGGTTTTTAAGGTTTTCAATTTCCTTCTCCTTCGACTCAGATTCTTCAGTATATTGGACACGAGATTCGTGGAGCTTTTTTTCAAGAATGGCCACTTCCAGCCTTAGATCTCTAGTAGCGCCTGTGATTAAGTCTGCTATCTGTAAGATAAATCTTGTATTAGTTTTTAGGCAGTATCTCTAGGTAGACACAGAGTTCTTATGGTTTTAAGAGGCTTATTCTAAGTAATCAGTGTACTCTGCTGATCAGAGGAAAATAAATCCTATGACATAGGCAGGCCTCTGAGATTTTCTTTTTGAAAGTTAAAAGACTAAAACTTTTATTTTTACCACCTTGAATGGGTTGCATTAATCACTTGGGCATCTTTGGAAATACTATATAAATCTCTGTAACTGAATGAAGCTACCAAGAAGAGCTTAAGTTTTTATCTGGATTCACTGTGGGGTGACTGTGTAGTTAAAAATGCCCAATATTTGGGGACACACATTGGGGAGCACAGACATTATATTTTACTCATTATCAGACCAATAAGTTTTCCTTTGAGATTGCTTTCTTTCTTGTCTAGAAGGACTGGAGATAGCTTAGAAACTACACCTTCTAGAGTAGCAGTCGCCAACCTTTCGGACCTCACGGACCACCAGTGGCCTGCGGACCACCGGTTGGCGACCCCTGTTCTAGAGCATCACTGTCCACTAGAACTCTCTGTGATGATAGAAATTTTCTGGGATGTCCAGTAGGGTACCCACTAGCCACAGGTGGCTATTGACAGTGGTGTGCTGGTAAATGTTTAATAACTGACTCCCAAGCACACACAGCCAGGTCTTATCTAATCTCCACAGCGTAAATACCCTCACCGTGACCAGCTCCAGGCTACCAAGGGGGCACCACTGCTCGCTGAGCCGGGAAGAGATGCACACAATAGGCTCTCACTTGCCAGTACCACCCAATGAGCACTGGAGATGTGGCCCATGTGACCGAGGGACTGGATTTTTTAATTTGACTTCATTTTAATTAATTGAAACTTAAGTAGTCACATGTGGCTACCATAGTATACAGTGCAGTTCTGGAGGACACCAGAATACTATAAAATATACTGCTTTTCAAAGTGGTGGTGCCTCTAGATGAAGAGCAGAGTGAATAAGTTGGGGAAACTTTTCCTCAGAGTCATGACAGTCTTTAGAAGGGAAAAGACTGCTTGTTTTCTCTCGCCTTGAAAAACAAAACAAAGAACAGAAAACAAAGCAGGAAGAGCAAAGCTGCTTCTGATGAAACAGATCCTTATTATTCTTGCTACGAAAATTGTCAAGTCAGACATATCAGGACAACAAGAAACCGATCCATGGAGAATCTGGAAAACATTCAGAAACTAAAGTTTCAAGGATTTTGTGAACTATTACTTAAGAATTAAGTCTCCAAAATTTGTTTCAAATGTTAAATGTACATTAAGAATAACTTCTTCAAGAAATCTATTTCCCCCACACTTAGCAATTTTATAAATTAATATTCCATGATCTCCAAGTAATCCACGTTAAATGGGTTGCATTAATCACTTGGGCATCTTTGGAAATATATAAATCTCTGTAACTGAATGAAGCTACCAAGAAGGAAGGAAGAGGGTCACTGCTAGCCCTGGACAGTAGTTTCCATCACCCCTAGGAGACATGGCACTGAAACAGAGCAGGCTGTCCCTGGCAGGGAGGCTCACATGGCCACAAGCGTGTTCTGATTTTTTAAAAAGGGAGTCCACATTTAAAATTCAAAGCGTTTCCTTTAAAAATCTGGACTTACAACTTCTCTTGCAAAACTGAAACCCCTGGAAAGTTGGGGTCTGCCTTTTGACATCCCCCTGCAAATGGGACCCTGAGACACCAGTCCTGAGGTGAGGGGGGCGGGGGATGGAGGGACATGCCGAGGGAAGCCAGTGGTGACCTAGGGTGCTGGGGGTAGGGGCTGGGAAGCAAGAGGCCTGCCTGGGAGAGAACCTGCCTCGGGGAGGTAGAACCTTGGGTGAGCCAAGGCTCCAAGTTCCCCGCATGTACCGCATTGTTCCAATAGGACTTCACTTACATGATAAAACACAAATTGAAAGATAAAATGGAAGAGTATTATGCTAAGAGAAATAAGCCAGTCAGAAAAAAGACAAGTATCACATGACCTCACTTATATGTGGAATCCAATGAACTAAATAAACTGACGAACAAAATAGATCCAGAGACAGTAAAGCATGCAACAGACTGATGAATTTCAGAGGAAGGAGAGGGGGCAGGAAAAGATTAACCAAGAACTTATTTGCATTTGAAAATCATGCATTGCGGGGAGGGGGGGAAAGGAGGGTGCTGGGGAGGGGTTCAGCCTGCCTATATCTCTCACAGTCCAGGAGCCCTCAGGGGATGTCCAGCTGACAGCTTAGAGTGGGCCTAAGCCAGCAGTTGGACATCCTTAGCGCTGCCCGGGGAGGCAGGAGAGGCTGCCGACACCACCAATGCACTCGCCAGCCTTGAGCCCGGCTTCTGGCACTCCCACTGTGGGAGCACACTGGCCACCAAGGGGCAGTTCCTGCATTGAACGTCTGCATGTCATAGTGACAGGTCGTTCCACTGTTCGGTCGGTTTGCATATTAGCATTTTATTATATAGGATATGCATAATCCATGGACAGACAATAGTGTAGGGAAGGCCTAGGGAGGAGTGGGAACCAGGTGGAGGGGGACAACTGGGGGAAAAGGGATATCTGTAACACTTTCAACAATAAAGGGAAACACTATTAAGAATTTCAAAACAGCATCTGCAGAGCATTACACCCAAACAATGAGGCCTTTCTGAGTATGGGGCCCTGTGAGACTGCACTTACCATACAATCCTGTAGCCGGGCCTGCCTTTGAGAAGATTGTACCATATCCCCTGAACACCAAGCAGAGGCCATCCAATCCCATTCGATGCTTACTTTACACAGACTGTTAGTAATTGTATTCAAAATATTGCCTTTCTCAGTGTATCTTGGTTAATACACACACACACACACACACACACACACACACACAGGCATACAGACACACACATACACACGAGCACATGCATACTACTATATCAGGCCTTATAAAAACAGGGGAACCTTAACAAAAGTTTCAATTATATTTAGGATACATTCTTTCAGAAATTATGGAGGTGGTTATATTTTAAAAATATTTCTCTTCATTAAAAAATATTTAGAATTGAAAATATTTACACTTGAAGATAGGCTTTAGTTGTTAGAAAATTTTTAATTATGTAAAACACCTCATTACCTTTTGATGTTTGATATTTGATGTGTTGGAATAGCTAACGATGCTAATTATTAGTTACGTAATTTATGCTGTTTTAAAAGTAAATTTATTTTTATTGATTTTTTTATAGAGAAAGAGAGAGTTAGAAACATTGAGAGAAAAATATCAATCAGCTACCTCCTGCACACCTTCTACTGGGGATGTGCCTACAACCAAAGTAAATGCCCTTGACCAGAATCGAACACGGGACTCTTGAGTCTGCAGGCTGACACTCTATCCACTGAGCCAAATCGGTTAGGACAGTGATCAGCAAACTGCAGCTCATGAGCCACATGTGGCTCTTTGGCTCCTTGAGTGTGGCTCTTCCACAAAATACCATGTGGAGGCGTGCCTGTACAGTGCAATTGAAACTTCGTGGCCCATGTACAGAAGTTGGTTTTCGGCTCTCAAAAGAAATTTCTATCATTGTCCTGTTGATATTTGACTCTGTTGACCAATGAGTTTGTGGACCACTGGGTTAGGGCATAAGTTTATTTTTATAAAAAATTCCACACATAGTTGGGTTGCATGCTTATATAATTTATATCAGCTATTCATTCTGAAGACTATCCAAACCATTCTACCTATGTGGCTAAAATAAGGCACAGTGACTATGAAGAAAACTGCTGGAGTTGTAAGTACTGTAGCGCTCTCAGGAGGAAATAACCACCGTCCATAGTGTTAAGCCCATTAATGGTGATCATCAGAATGACTGACCTTCATTTGTTGCTCCTCTTGTTCTTTCTTGTACTTTTGGATTATTTCTTGGTGTTTTTCCTTTTCAATATCAAGTTCCAGTTTAGCTTCTTCCTTAAAGAGAAGAGCTTGCTCTTCAAATTCAACTAAATGTTGGGCTCTTTCCTTGGCGAATTCAGCTTCAATCTAAAAAAAAACAGCATTTAACATGCATATAAAACCATTTTACTTTAAAATAAGTAAATCAATCTTATTTTCAGACTCCATTTTTTTAAAATCCTCACCTGAGGATATTTTTCTATAGCTTTTTAGAAAGAGTGGGAGACAGAGGGAAAGAGAGAGAGAAATACTGATGTGAGAGAAACACATCAATTGGTTGCCTCCTGCATGAGCCCTGACCACAGCCTGGTCCAGGGAAGAGCCTGCAACCAGGCATGTGCCCTTGAACGGAATCAAATCTGGGTCTGCGGGCCGATGCTTTATCCACTGAGCCACCCCAGCTGGACCAGACTAATATTTTTTAAAATTCTAATTCTAATTCAAAAAGTTAATCTAATTTTTAAATTCTAGTATTTTAAAAAAAGTTGACTCAGAACTTAGGCTAGAAAAATTGACCTGGGGTCAAGTATTTCAAGATCTAAACGCTGAAAATAAGTAGAAAAGTTAGAACAATATATGATTACAGTTTTGAGAAACACTAATAGCTTTGTCTTCTGTACATTTATACTGTAAACACAGTCCTTGCCAGCAATCCTATTTTAAAAAAAATTTTGAGGCCCTTAGACTAAGTTCTGTTGAAAGCTCAGAGGTCATATAAAGTACAAATGTTGAGTTTTTAATGGTCCTTTCTTGATGGAAACTATAGATGATCATTTTGATTGTGGCCAGAAGGCTATTTAAGGAAAACATGGGTCAGTAATGCCTGTATCCATATTTTGACTCAGATAGAATCACAGGGCTAGAAAGAACCTTATAAATCCCTTAGCTCAATTTAACAAGCTTCTATGAATAGTGGAAAGAATAAAAAAACGATTTTGGATTTAAATAAAATTGAGTTTAAATCCTGGTTCTGACACTTTCTACTTGTATGATGTTATTGTGACTACTAGTAGCCTGGTGCACAAAATTCGTGCACGGTGGGGTGGGGGTCGGGGGGAGGTGTTCCTCAGCCCAGTCTGCACTCTTTCCAACCTGGGAGACCTTTAGTGATGTCTGACTGCTGGTTTAGGCCTGATCCTATGGATATCCTCTCACAATCCAGGACTGCTGGTGCCTAACCACTCTGCCTGCTGGCCTGCTTGCCCCCAACTTCTTCCCCCATCAGCTTGATTACCCCCAACTGCCCCCCCCCTGCTGGCCTGCTCACCCACAACTGCCCTCCCCTCATGACCTCTAACTGCCTCTATCTTGGCCCTGTCACCATGGCTTTGTCTAGAAGAACATCTGAAAGGTCTCTTAGAAGGCCTCCCAGTCTAATTAGCATATTACCCTTTTATTAGTATAGAAAGAGGCCTGGTGCACAGGTGGGAGCCGGCTTGTTTGCCCTAAAGGGTCTCCTGAATCAGGATGGGGGTTCCCTTGAGGGGCAGGGTGGCCTGGGTAAGGGGCCTGTGGTGGGTTGCATGTAGGCCATGCCCCTATTGGGGTGGGGGTCCCCACTGAGGGGCCTGGCCAGCCTTGGTGAGGGGATGAGGGCTGTTTTCAGGCTGGCCACACCTCCAGCAGGAACCCTCACCCCAATGGGGGATGGCCAGCCTGGATAAGGGGCTGAGGGCCATTTGTAGGACCCTCCCTCAGTGGCTGGCCCAGGCAATGGCAACCCAAGCCTCCTGCATGCCTGGGCTGGCTCCATGTCCTCCACTCACAGGTCTCTCCTTCAGCATCTGCCTGGGCTGGCTCCATGTCCTCTGCTCACAGGCCCCTACTTTGGCAGCCAGCCCAGGCAGGTGAGAAACTTGGCTTCCTCCATTGCTAGTGGTGACCCAAGCCTCCCACT